>JAJQQW010000016.1:79773243-80008243 GCA_025583905.1 Ia io | reverse complement strand
TTTTTGCCCAGCTGACGTGGCTCAGTGGTTGAGCGTCGACCTATGAACCAAGAGGTCACAGTTCGATTCCCAGTGAGGGCACATGACCGGGTGGCAGGCTCATTCCCCAGTGTAGGGTGTGCAGGAGGCAGCCAATCAAAGATTCTCTCTCATTATTGATGTGTCTAGCTCTCTCTCCCTCTCCCCTCCTCTCTGAAATCAATACCAATATACAGATGTTTTAAATGCATTTTTGAGCGTATAGTAGTTAGGTAAGTTCCAGCGAGTGCACTGCAGCAACGTCCTGGGTCCAAGGGACTCTCCCTTTTAAGGAAGCGCTGAGCCGCCGTTGCCGGCTCCCAGCTTGAGCGTTGCCCCTGCCCAGGCTGTGCGGATCCAGGTCTGCGCGGCCTGAGCAGCGAGCCAGGGCAGGAGAGCTTTTGTCTTCAGAACGGGCTATGCCCACACACTTCTCTGCACCG
Source organism: Ia io (assembly GCA_025583905.1). Classification (NCBI taxonomy): domain Eukaryota; kingdom Metazoa; phylum Chordata; class Mammalia; order Chiroptera; family Vespertilionidae; genus Ia; species Ia io. Next base: position 80,007,782 of record JAJQQW010000016.1, on the reverse strand, counting down.
CACTCTCCCCATCCTCCGAGGACTCCTAACTAAACCACCCCAGCTGGGAGACCTGGGAAAACCTGGCTGCGTCAGGGTCTGTCCCCTGGTCGCTGAGGGAAGGCCCTGGCAGACAGGGCTGGAGGCCCTCCCCTGCCCTCAGCAATGACGTTTATGTAAGTTTGCCTTTTAAACTCTTACCATTTACTCTGGAGACAGACGTGGGGATGCGTTTTCTCGTTGATCACAATGCACAGCACCTGTTTGCAGAAGAACAGTGGGTCCCACGGTGTGGGGAAGAGGGGCTGCTTGGTCTCTTGGTTTTCGTGTCAAAGGGAAGACAGCCACGTGAGTTAGGGACATGGTTGGAGTCAGTGAGGTCTGCTTGAATCCTCACGCGACCACGTACTACCTGTGTGACTTCAGCACTTTCTTAGCCTTCACGCTCCTGGCTCCTCGGGTGGAAACAGCAGGTGCACCTCTTCCAGCGCAGCTCCTGAGGACCAGCCAGGTCTCCAGCTGAGGCTGCCGGCGCGCCTGGCGCACAGTGGGCGCTGGGGAGCCAGAGCTGCTACCTCGTTCCACTGTGGCTAATGCCACTCCTGCTGCTGCGCCCACTGCTCATTCTGCTCGTTATTAGCGCCCCCCTCACCCCACTGCTCAAACCCCCACTGCCTGCTGCTCCAGCCTCTCCCTCTTCTGCTTCCTCGTCTTAGTTCCTTTGCCCCTGTTTCCCAAGTGCCCCTAATTATTTGTGTCCTGTCTTTATCCTGGAATGCTCGGTTCTCTCTCACCTACTGAAATCCTCTTCATCTTTTACGTGCCGGCTCCAATGTGTCCATAAGTCTGCATCAGTGCACCCCGTTAAAACCAATGCGCCACGGCTGTGCTCCCAAGCCCAGGCCACCCCTTTATTATGGCACTTTAATTTCTCCTTATCTCATGGCTGTAGATCTCTCTCTCTCTCTCTCTCTCGATTGTAGGGTGTCTGAAGTACCTTTTCACTTGTCCTTATCTGCTGCCCCACATACAGTCCCACCAGTGAGCACAAGGCTTTCCCACGTGGTCACAACGCGGTCGATACTTGTCAGATTAATCGCTGCCCAGAACTCGCCAATAGCGAGGATCTCCACTCTCCGCTGCAAAGGGAAGACTGGTGTTCAGACAGATGCCTCAGGCAGCTGAACCATTCTCCAAACCGTCAGATCGCTCTCGGTGGGTTGTGGGGCTGTGGGGCCTCTTCTGGTCCTTTGCTGGCGGGTCAGCATAGACGGTGTATTGGCTGCTGGAGGGGCCAGAACAAAGTTCCGCGGACGGGGCGGCCAGAACCGCAGGGTGTGTGTCTGCTCCTGGTGCTGGAGGAGGTCCAGGTGGCAGCAGGGGATTTCCGCCCCAGCTTCTCCTGGGGTGCAGGTGCCTGTCTCATGCTCTTTCCCACATGGTGTCCCCCTGCAAGGGCAGGCCCCTGTCGCTGGGCTGGCCTAATCGCCTCCTCTTACAGGGGCGCAGTCAGATTGGATGAGGGCCCCCTAAAGGGCGTCCCTTTAATGCAGTTGCCTCTCGAAAGACCCTATGTCCTAATCCAGCCCCAGGCTGAGGCCCCGGGTTAGCACCTCAACATAGGAATTTGGGGAGAACACATTTCCGATCGTAACTGATGACACCTGGTTTTTAACCAGAATTTGCATTTACCAGAAATCCTCATTTCCTGATATTAGCCACCGGAACAGCCTGAGACTCAGGGAGGTGAAACGTTTCCAAGCTTATCCTCACAGAGAGGGGTGCCTGTCCCTCCCAGCTTGTCTGCGGGGTGTCTGTGTGGGAGTCTGTCTGATGCCCAAATCTGTGTGTCTGACCAGCACCCTGCACTGTTCTCAGCTATGTCACTGGACACAGGAAGGGTGGAGGGCCATGCTCCCATTGGAGGGGAGCAGGAGAAGTCTCCCTGCAGCTGATTTTGTGTAACAAACACTGTTTTTTACATATTGTATCTCAGTCTTGATGGGGCCGGGCAGCTGAGAGCGAGAGGGGGGGTTGGGCTCCCCCAAAACACCACTTGGTCCTACAGTTGTCACCAATCCAGAGCCACAGGGGAGAAATCTGTGTTTCTAGGAACCTGTGAGTGAACTTCACGTTGGAATCTCACCTATTCTGGAAAACAGGGTGGCAGCCATCCAAAAACATTCTTGGCGATTTTGAAGTAGCAGTCATAACCAGGAAGAATGCACTTACAAGATTTCATAGCCCTGGCCGGTTTGGCTCAGTGGATGGAGCATCAGCCTGTGGTCTGAAGGGTCCCAGGTTCAATTCCAGGTCAGGGCACCTGCCTGGGTTGCGAGCTCGATCCCCAGTGTGGGGCGTGCAGGAGGCAACCGATTCATGATTCTCTCTCGTCATTGATGTTTCTATCTCTCTCCCCCTCTCCCTCCTTCTCTGAAATCAATACAAATTAAAAAAAAAGAAAAAAGATTTCATTAATATTCAGCATAAATACTGACTTTTCCAGCAGTTGCAGGGCAGCGACTACAAGTCGGCTCACGTAAGGAAGGAAGGGCCTGGCCCCGCCCCGTGCTCTGGCTGCAGCCACTATCATATTCTCAGCCATTAGGAGTAAAGCAGAAACCAGATTACATCTTATTTTCCACAATTTACATCGCTTTAGTGCATGTGAGTGAATCATCCCGTGGGCCTTAAATGATTTTAAGAGAATACTGACACAGCCGTTCTTACTTATAAAATCACAAGCAATGGTGACAGTGTCCCCCGTGGGGGCCAGCTGCCCGGCTGGCTACTTGTTTATGTTTCTGCTCTAGCTCATCCCTTCAGGGCCCTTTCATCTCATCCTAACTGTTAACACTGGCGCGAAGAAGGGCAGCGACTCTTCATAGATGTTTTGTTGGAAGAATTACCAGACTCAGCTGGGGCTCTGCCTCTCTCCTTCGCTGACTTTCTAGAATAAGACAGAACACATCTCTGTTGTGTCCTTTCCTTAACAGCCACACCTTCACTCCAGTTTGAGGAACCCTGAAAATTGTGGCCCCGTGTCTTGCTCTTGGCTCCTCACGTGGCCTCTCCTGTGAGTTTCCCAGGCACCGATGCTGATCGTGGGCTCAGGCCCCTCGCAGCCTGTTTCCCAGACACAATGAGGTTTCCAGCATTTTAGTTGGCGAGCCTCCGGTCATCTGAGATTGTGACTTTGAGAATTCCAACCCTGAGATGTAAAATAACTCTGGAGTTCCCCTGCTGTCAGAGGCAAGAACATATTGAATTGGTTTAAGCCAAAAAGACTTCACCTCCGATTTGATTTACTGGCTATTTTGGCTAGAAGTGCAGGAGCGCCCTAGGAGAGCGGGAGTGATTTACAGTGCGGAGAAGAGCTCTGTGTTTCTGAGCCCGGAGCCCGCCATGGACGCTCGTTACTGTAATCTGGCCAAGCTGGCGGCTCCTTCTCACGGAAAGCTGTTTGTTTTCTGCGACCATCACCGACCAAGGTCGTTAGACAATGCAAATGAGGGTCTGCTGCTTCTATCATTCCTTCAAAGATGTTCGAGCAGAAGAAAGCACCTTCCGTTTTACTGACACGCAAAAAGGTTATGCTCATGAACATCCCTGACTTAAAAGCACCCCCCCGCCCCATTAGTGTGTACAACTGCAGAGCAGAAAACTGTTAGGATACATTTTGAGAAGCTGGATTTTTAAAAAATATATATTTTTATTGATTTCAGATAGGAAGGGAGATGGAGAGATAGAATCATCAATGATGAGAGAGAATCACTGATTGGCTGCCTTCTACATGGCCCCTACTGGGGATCGAGCCTGCAACCTGGGCATGTGCCCTTGACCAGAATTGAACCTGGGACCCTTCAGTCCGCAGGCCGACGTTCTATCCACTGAGCCAAACTGGACTTTTTGGTTAGGGCAGAAGCTGGATTTTTTTTTTTTCAGAGCACTGTTTATTCATTTGTAAAAATTTGACAGCTTTGATATGAGCTATTTAAAAACAAAATTCCTGGCTCGTCGCCTGTGACACTTGGTTGTGTGTTATGAGTCGATAAATTAGTGGAAGAAAACCTTATTTTTTTATTGCCTTCAAATACCTCGTGCCGTAAGCATGTGCTCTGGATGTCACCTTCACGTGTGCGCATTCTGTGGCCTCGTCCATGGAACACCAGGTCTGAGTCAGAGGCACGCAGGCCAGTGTGCAACCAGCCCAGCCTCCTCCTTCCTCCTCTCAGACCCAGTCCTGTGTGTGGGACGCAGAGCTGTCACCTTCATCTTGAATCTCTCAGCTTTGACTTGCTGAGCCTTGTCGTTGTAGTCATTTGGTTTCCCGGGCTTTGACCTCGCTGGTTCCTGAGGCAGACTTTCCCCCCATCCTTGTGTTCTGGGGCACAGGCAGTGAGTAGACTGGATGGGTGACAGGTGTATCTGGAAGGCCTGCCAAGCACTAGGCTACCCCTCCATCTAGTCGCCTACAGCTTCAGGCGGCCTCATTCCTATAGCGTGCCCAACAAGTAGCAGCATTTTCAACATTCCGACTCATGTTATGAACACCTGGCGCTTGCTCCCATCCTCCTGCTGCTTCCACCTTTTTCATGGAAACCCCTGAGCTGACTGATGTCTCTATAGGACCGCATCCAGGTCAGTCAGACTTTTCCTCTGGACCCTTTTCTTGCACTGGATCGAGGGGATTCAGTTCCATAATCTCTTAGCCTTGAGGCTCCCACACTCCCTCCCTCTCATTCCCCCAGGCTTACACACTCTTGAATTACTCCCACACCTTCCTTTTAAATCTCAACTATGACCACCTCCTCCCTCCACGCAGTCTAACTTCCATCCATTCTCTCATACTTCCCTGCCAACCTCCAGCCTTGGGTTAAACTTGCCATTCACCTTTGTTTCTAGACCAGAACTGCTGAATGCCACTGGAGAAAACCCAGCCACTGAAGCAGATTGGCACACCCAACATCTTCTCTTCATTGGACAGTGGCAGCTCTTCCCAGCGATCCCTGTTAAATTCCCTGCCTGGGGCCAGGGTTTGCCCCAAATATCTTCACAATTCCTACTTTAACCCTAACCCTTCTAAGAGAGGTGGCTTTGTTGCTAAGTATGCTCAGTAGTTACTTTGCTACTTAGGCTGAGAAATTGGAGGAAGTGCCCTCAAACTTCCTACTTACACACCGAGAAGCATTCCTGTGTTTGCTCTCTTCTTACCTATTCATAGAGGTAAGAGGTATAGAAATCACCACCTTTCACCAGGAACCTGGGAGTGCTCAGGAATGCTTCCTCCTCTGTGTTTATCTACTAATAATTCCTGCACTTCTCAGTTGGTCTTTTTGAAAGAGAAATCAGTGTTCGATATCTTAGTCATTTGCTCCTCGGTGCATTCCCACTTGGGTTCTACCACCCACACTCTCCGCAACTTGAACTTGATAAGAGTTTTTAATGACTTTGGAGTCGCCAAATCCAAGAGTCCCATTCCAATACTGCCGTAACTGCCGTCCCCCTTGAAACGCTCTGTGCATTTAGCTTTCAGAGCATGGCTCCTTGGCTGTTTTATTCATTCACTTCCCAAACGTTTACCTTCTGTGTCCCAGGTGGTGCCATAGGTGCTGTGCATACATACAGTGCCTGCCCTTTGAGAGCTTACGCTCTGCATATTTTGTATTTTAGACGGAGTCTTTCTTGTCTACTAAGATATCTCCTCATCTTTCAAATGTTGGTTTTCTGTGTTGCCGGCCAGTAGGATCCCCTCCTCTGCCTTCTTTTCCATTCCAAGTGGTCTCTTGGACAGACTAACCCAAATCTTCAACTTGTATTCCTCACGTTCTTATGACTCTCAAGTCTCTCTTCTTTCCAGATATCTGTTGTAAGGGTTCATTCCCTGTTTCTTTATAAATGCTTCTTATTCTTGGTTTCCAATTTCAGGAACTAGCACCATCGTTATTTTTCTCAGTCTAAGGCATTACCAGCCATTTACTTTCCATTCACCTGACACCCTATGAGAAGCCTTTTGACTCTCATTCCTTCAACCCAACCAACTGTTGAAAATAATGTTTGATAGGTGTTGGAGGTGTTTTAGCCAACTCTTGATTATATTTGGTGAGGGACCAGCAGGGATAGAGATGTTTACAGTTTTTTTAAAACTAGTTTCTACTGTGAATCCCTCGTGCTTCCTGCTACTGAGGAGCAGAAAGTGTGTGTCTGAGTCAATCTCCTCTAGTTCTCTATGGCTATTTCTGATGGGAACAGTAGTAATGAGCTGATAGTATGTAAAAATGACTACTGACTTATCATTAGATTACAAAATAAGGTAACTTTTTTTTTCCCAAAAGGAAGACATTAGATCTGACCTACTAAGCAAATGCTTTACTGGAAAGTTTTCTCAGATTTGGCATTTGCTGTGGAATTGGGGTAAACAGTGGTAAGTAGCCAAGTGTGAAATGCAGGGCAGAGGAACAGTGTTAGACAAATAGGCAGAGGGAAGAATCTCAATAACCTTCCAAACTGGTTAATTAACCTAAAGATGAGTCTCACCAGTACTTCACTTTTTTCCCAAGAGACTTCCGAGTTTACTTTTCCTGATAGTCTTCCTTTCTTATCTTTTCCTTGAAAAAGGCAATTTGTTCTTAGTCTAGCGAAACCAAGTAAAAAGAAATTAAGCAAATAGACATTGACATTTACAACACAAAAACTGGACAAACTGGGTCAAAGTTCATAGTCTAATGACTATGGAACCTGAGTTCAGGTAGGGACAGTTTGAGGGAACACTGTTGCAGTGGTAACTCTCCGTGGTGCTGAAACCCCCACCTATTAGGCTGGTTAGGGTAGAGTCTCTAAGCAGTTAGGACAAGAGAACTATAAATATTACTGAGAATAGCTTACACTTACACATTGCATTGCAAAATTGCATTGTTTAATAGGTGTGATGATATTGTAAGAAAAACTTGGAAATTGTAGGAAGGAGTGATATTTCTGAGGGTAATTATTCAACCTGAAGTATCTTAAGCTTTATTTTTCTTATTCAGCAATGTGAAGGTTGTTATTAACACATTAAATTGGTGATCTTCCCACTATACATATTTAGCTAATATAGTTAATTTGACTCTTTTCTTTATAAATTTTAAAACCAATTGAGAATATTAACGCTTTGCACTCGCTTGCTTTTTTCTCGATTCCTTTATTCTAATGCTAACCGTGTCAAGTCACACTCGACATCTGAGTGCAAAAGGTTAAGAATTTAGGGAGTTACTCTTAAAACCTTTCTAGGGAAAAACACAATTTTAGGGTTTAGGAGCAATTAGAAAACTATCCTTTTCTATATAATTTAGAATTATAATTAGAATTTCTAATTCTGTTACAATTCAATACAATTTTCAATACATTACAAGTTTTATTTTGAAACCTTATCATTATATGAGCAGTAGTGTTCACCACACAAAGACTTACCGTATTTTCTGGCGTATAAGACGACTGGGCCTATAGAAGATTTTCCTAGGTTAAAAAGTTGTCTTATACGCTGGAAAATACGGTATGTTTTGTTTTTATTTTCTCAATGCAATGTTGTTTTTTATAATATTTTGAACTTTTTTGCTCCCCATTGCTTCTTATAGCTCATACTTCCACTAAATCATTTCTACAAGGCAAACTGATTTTGTATATTGATCTATTTTAAAATATGAATGAGCTACACACTGAGGTTTTGAAACACGTAAGTAAAAGGAATCATCTCTGGGGGATGGATGTGTGGGGAAGTGAAGCAGGAATTATGCTGGGAAACTCGACTGAATTCTGGACTTGGATGTTATTTTTAAATACAACACTACATGAAAAGGAGGAGGTGGAGGCACACTTAACTCATATGAAAAGGCAAGAATTACTTGATATCAAAACTAGACAAGGACATCACAAGGAAAGAAAAGTATAAGTCAGTATTCCTATAAAACATAGACACAAAAACCCCTATGAAAATATTAGCAAACTGAATCCAATCCTAATATATAAAAAGCCAGGGGCCATCATGACTGAAAAACCAGATGGATGACTGAACAGCAGGCTGTGTGGGGCAACCAGGCTGGCAGGGGGGTTAGTGAGGGATGACCAAACGACTGAACAGCAGGCTGTGTGGGGCGACCAGGCTGGCAGGGGGGTTAGTGAGGGACAACCAAATGACTGGACAGCAGGCTGCATGGGTGGGGGGCAGTTGGGGGTGACCAGGCCAGCAGGGGGGGCAGTTGGGGGCAACCAGGCCAGCAGGGGGGGCAGTGAGGGGTGACCAGGAGGATCAGTTAGGGGTGACCAGGCTGGCAGAAGGGGGCAGTTGGGGGCAACCAGGCTGGCATGGGTCAGGCAGTTAGGGGTGATCAGGCTGGCAGTGGGGGAAGTTAGGGGCTATCAGTCAGGCAGGCAGGTGAGCAGTTAGGATCCAGCAGTCCCTGATTGTGAGAGGGATGTCCAACCTCCGGTTTAGGCCTGATCCCCTCCAAGGGGATCCTGGATTGGAGAGGGTGCAGGCTAGGCTGAGGGGACCCCCTCCCGTGCACAAACTTCATGCACTGGGCCGCTAGTCTAGATATATAGAAGGCTAATATGCAAAGTGTCCCCTCAGGAGTTCAATCACTCGCTGTGATGTGTGCTGACCACCAGGGGGCGGTTCAGAATGAAGGAAGGTCCTGGCCAGCAGCCAGAAGGTCCCAATCAGCCCTGATCACCAGCCAGGTCTAGGGACCCTACCCATGCATGAATTTCATGCACTGGGCCTCTAGTAACATATGAAAAAGGATAATATATCACCAAGCCGGTGTGGCTTAGTGGTTGAGCATCGACCTATGAACCACGAGGTCACAGTTCAATTCCTGTCAGGGCACATGCCTGGGTTGCAGGCTTGATCCCCAGTAGGGGGCGTGCAGGAGGCAGCCAATCAATGATTCTCTCTCATCATTATTGTTTCTATCTCTCTCTCCCTCTTCCTTTCTTTCTGAAGGCAACAAGAACATATATATATATATATATATATATATATATATATATATATACATACATATATATACATATATATGTGTGTGTATATATATATGTATATATATATATATATAATTTTTTTAAAGATAATATATCATCAATTGGGGATTATCCCAGGTATGCAATGTAGTTAAACTTTCATAAGTCAATCAATGTAAATGTTCATATTAACATGATTGAGTGAAAACAAATGACTAATTTATCCAATATGCAGTAACCTAAAAAAATTAATAATGCAACCATAATATGACATAGCAATTCTACTTCCAAGTATTCATCCATAGACATTAAAAAACTATATGCACTCCTGTGATCACTGCAGCATTATTTACAATTATTAGTATGCAGAAACCAGTTGCATTATTATACGCCAATAATGAACTCTCAGAAAGATAAAAAGGAAAAAAAACCAAGCCAAGATAAGGAAGCAACATCAACAGACAAATAGAGGGATAAAGAAGTGTACATATATACAATGGTATATTACTCAGCCATAAGAAAGAATGAAACCTTGCCATTTGTAAAAACATGGACGGGCTTAGAGAATATAATGCTAAGTTAAATAAATCAGACAGAAAAAGGTAAGTATCATATGATTTCACTTATATGTGGAAACTTAAAAAAATAAATGAAAAAATAGACTGATGGTTATCAGATGGAGGGAGGTTTGGGGGCTGGGTGAAGGGGATTAAGAACTACAAATTGCCAGTTATAAAAACAGTAATGCAGCTGTAAAATACAGCATAGGAAATATAGTCAATAATATTGTAATAACCATGTATGGTGTCAGATGGCTACTAGACTTATCAGGATGATCACTTTGTAAGTTATTTACATATCTCACCACTATGTTATACATCTGAAACTAATATGTCAGCTATAATTGAAAAAATCCTTCTGATTAATTACTAATTACAAAAGGTAGCTGGGCTCCAGATCAAAATGACCTAAATGTAAACTAAAGCAAAATGATGATACAATCTCTGATCCTTGATTAAGAATTTAAAAACTAAAATATCCATAGAAGACATTGGGGCAATAGGAAAAATTTGAACAAGGGCTATATTAAGCAGTATCACATCAATATTAAATATCTTGCATGTAATACATGGTATTCATGTAGGAAAAAGCCTTACTTCTTAGGAGATACATTTTGAAAGATAAATTCACCATGAAGCCAACAACTCCCACTGGGCTGAGAAAAAAGTGTATGTGTACAAAATACACATAGCACACACCTCCGAGAAAGGAATGCAGCCACATGGAAATAACTGGTGATTTTGGTGAAGAGAGCTACTTTCTGTACCACGTTTTCAAGTTTCACATAAGTTTGATTTTCAATGTAGCAAGTCGAAGAAAACTTTCTCTGATGGGCCCATGGGCTTCTTGGTCCCCTTTAGGTTTATTCTGTCTCTATTCCAAGTTGTTGTGAAGCTTTCTTTAAAAAAGAAAAGGCGTTTCTGGTTATCATTTTGGAGTCTCTCCCCTGACATTCGGCTCTTTCCAGAGTCTCTGGGCGATGTGATTTTTTCGAAGGAGTATGCTAGTCAATAAAGTAACTTCAATGAAGGAAATGATGTTTGTTAATCTCCATGGAGCTCAAATGTATAGGAAAAAGCATTTGAAAATAATAGAGACATGTCCTCTCTGCTTTATAACTGGTGCTCAGTAAATAAGTGCTTAAACATGAGTGCTTTATAAGCTTCTAAAGATCATTAGAATAGCTGATCGCAGCAAAGATAGCTTGACAGGCCCTGCCGCAGACCTGTGGAAGGCCCCGTCCCAGGCCCTTTAATCAGGTGTGCCACACTCTCCTCCACACCACAGGTGTGTCCCTAGAGAGCCCTTTAAGGCAAGCATGTCACTCACCAGCATGCCTGGTTTATCCGCCGGAGGGGAGTCTGACATGCTTGCTTTAAGGGCTCCTTCCTTCTCAGCTCTCAGCCTTAAGTCCTCCGAGGAAAGCTCCCTCCCCTTCCATTCTAGTCCATCTCTGCGGATGGGGGTTCTTTGCCATCTACCAGGGTCTTTATACTTTTTTAAAAATATTTTTTTATTGGTTTCAGAGAGGAAGGGGGAGGGCGAGAGATGGAAACATCAATGGTGAGAGAGAATCATGGATCGGCTGCATCCTGTGTGCCCCCTAGTGGCAACCCGGGCCTGTGCCCTGACCAGGAATCCAGCCATGACCTCCTGGTTCACTGGTCAACACTCAACCACTGAGCTACACTGGCTGGGCTCTACTTGATTCCTTTCCATCGCTTCCCCTCCCACCTGGCCGGCTTTCCTTTGGTTTGCTGCCTTTCTCCGGGTCACGGCTGTGGTGTTGCTCCATGTATTCCCAGGAGGCCTCCCACCTTTCCTCACATCTAACTTGCTGCTCGCCCAGTAGGTGGGGCAATGTTTTTGGCAAAATATATGTGTCCCCATGTCTCTCTGAAAACCTGAGAACTCCGTAGAATATTCTGAGCAGGTCGCCCAGCTTTATCCTTGGGGTCTATGCGCGCAGCTGCTGAGGGCGGGCTGCAGGCTGGGGCGCACAGCAGGCCCTGCACCGGCGCCCACCCTGGGAGCTGGTGACTGTGGACCAGCTCTTGCTCCTCCCTGAACTCAGGCTCCCCACGTGTAGAGTGAAGATCATGTGAGCACCTGCTCCCAATGGCTGTGCAGAGTGGAGCCTTTTCCATGTTGTCAGGCCCCAGAAAGGGCCATGGCAGCGCTTTCTGCGTCTACTCCTCCTCATCCTCAGTCCGTGGAGTAGCCGCGCGGGATCGAGGGCTATTTTCAAGATGTGAACGGTGGCCCTGACCAAATCATTTCTTCTTTCTGCTTCTCTGTCGCCGATGCAGGTTTCCCTGGGGCTTCTGCATGCTCACGCGACGCACATCCTGTGGCCCCCGGGGCGCTGGCAGAGGCTGCAGTCCGTGCTCCCCCCGGAGCGCCTGCCAGTGCAGAGCGAAGACCAGTGATGCACGGATGTCTTGCCGCCTGCCCTGGAGGCACGGGGAGGCCACCCAGTGCCACCAGCGCAGAGAGGGGGGCCGCCACACGGTGACGCCCTGCGGGAGACCCTCTAGCACGCTAAGATGATTAGAGAGTTTAAAAATATTAAACGGTATTAAGTGGCACCTGATTTTGTGGTCAATTGTAATACCCTATTGTTTTATGCCAAAAAAGTACGCTGACCTTTGGGAATATGGAAGTTGTATTCTCATTTGTCTGCTGGGGGGTATATTTGAGGTTTTGGCCTGCATCCATATCCTGTTGATTGCTGGGTTTTGATTTCGGTGCTTGCTGCTGGAAGAATGTGCAAATGAACCTAGGTGAAAGCAATGGCTTGAGTGATGTCACTTGCTGTTTAGCTGGAACAGAAGAAACCTATTATACACATACTGATAGGAATTACATCGTGATTGACAGCTTCTACCATGCAGGGACTGCCAGGTGGGACAGACTGTACACTGTAATGTAAAAATAAAGCACTCATTGCTCAGGTACTGTTTTGCTTGTCATTTAATCTGTACGTCCACGAAGGAGGACAATCTTCTCTCTTGGGGAGGGCCGATTCTATCAATACGTCCATACAATCAAACCTTTCTCATTGGCCCTTTTTACTTGAAAACTTCTGAGTGACCCCATGACTGTTCACATGGATGAGGGAACCCATTTATCAGTATTTGGTCACTATTTCGTAAAACGTTCTCAGTGAAATGGAAGAAAAAACAATCCCTCCAGATCAACCACATCGCATTTTTTTTTTTTTTTTTTACCCCAGTGATTTTTCCAGTGTTCATGTCTGTAAGGCTGACCACCAATTGCTAAGTGTTATAATATTAGCACAAGAGATTCTGAAATTGTATAGATAAGGAGGCAAATGGCCAGCATGCAAGTCTGTATTTATGAAGCGTTTCTTCCTCTTCCCTCCCATGGATCAGAGGCTTGCGCTGACGGAAACTAAGCCTCTGACCCCATCTCCTCTGTATGCCTGGTCTCTCTTTCCTGTTTCATCAGCAATAGAATCCCAAACAAGGACCAGCCATCTTGCCAATGTGTATGCAAGAACAGAGGCTCGACAGCAAAAGCACATGCATGTTAAGGGCATATGTTGCTAATAACAATTCATTGTCATCACAGTAGCTTGTTTACCAAACATCAGTGAGTACTTATGTATTAACGTTGGTCAAAATTAAAAGTAAAAGGTTTAAAAGATAATACAGTAAACCCTCCATTTTTTGGACTTTTGGATTTAATGGACAAAATTTCAAGTCCGCATGTCATATGTTAATTCTAAAGTGATTTTAACCAAGATTTGCTTATAATTAAGTCAACAGATTATTTTTTTCGTTTTTAATTCACTGTTAGTTTTAGTAAGTTTTAGCGAATAGGCCACAGGTTGGGGAAAACATGGTAGTAATTTCACTGACATAAATATTACACATCTACAACTATCATCTACATATTTAAGTCTAAGAGTCACTACTTGTAAACAGTGTTTGGGGAATGATTAGCATGTGATCATGAGCATCGCTCTAGGTGCTTGGTCCTGCTGCTGCACAGCATGACTTTCTGCAGCAGTTTTAACTCGCACTGGCTGATGTTCCCACGGCTCTGAGCCACACCCCAGCCGTGCGCATTTACTTACGGTGACTGGTGAATGCACGCATTTACTAGACCTTGCAGTATAGATTTAAAATTATAGCAATTCTATCTAATAAAAGAGTAATATGCAAATTGACTGTCACTCCAACACACAAGATGGCTGCCCCCATGTGGTCAAAGATGGCTGCCCCCATGTGGACACAAGATGGCCACCACAAGATGGCCATCAGGGGAGGGCGGTTGGGAGGGACCAGGCCTGCAAGGAAGGGCAGTTGGGGGCAATCAAGCCTGCAGGGGAGGGTAGTTAGGGGTGACCAGGCTGGCAGGGAAGGGCAGTTGTGGGGGACCCAGGCCTGCAGGGGAGGGCAGTTGTGGGGGGTACCAGACCAGCAGGGGAGAGCAGTTAGGGGTGATGAGGCTGGCAGGGGAGGGCAGTTAGGGGTGACCAGGTCAGCAGGGGAGGGCAGTTAGGGGTGACCAGGCCGGTAGGGGAGGGCAGTTAGGGGCAATCGGGCTGGCAGGGGAGCAGTTAGGCATCAATCAGGCTGGCAGGGGAGTGGTTAGGGGGTGATCAGGCTGGCAGGCAGAAGCAGTTAGGGGCAATCAGGAAGGCAGGCAGGTGAGCAGTTGGGAGCCAGCAGTCCTGGACTGTGAGAGGGATGTCCAACTGCCCGTTTAGGCCCAATCCCGGTAGAACATCCCTCAAGGGGTCCCAGATTGGAGAGGGTGAAGGCTGGGCTGAGGGACACACACACCCGTGCACGAATTTCGTGCACCGGGCCTCTAGTATATATAGAAAATCTTTCTGTGGAATTAAACTTCGTGCATACTTAATTTTCATTACACAAATGTGTCTATGTAAGTAAACTAATTTTTTAACATATTCATTTACACAGTAGCGCAAAGAAGCCTAAAATTTGTATGAATCCACAAAAGACCCCAATTAGCGAAAAACAATCTTATATAAGAAGAACAAAGCTGGAGATATTGTAACTCCCTGATTTTAAACTACATCATACATCTATCATATTTAAAACAGTGTGCTAGTGACCTTTGGCACAGAGGTCAATGGGACAGAACAGAGAGCCCAGAAGTAATCCCACACTTATGTGGCCAGTTAGTTTACAACAATGGAGACAAGAACATACAATGGAGAAAGGACTGTCTCTCCCATAAACACTGCTGGGAAAATGGGGCAGCCGCAAGAAAAAGAATGGAACTGGACCTCTCTCTGACACCATACTCACAAATGAACTCAGAATGGATTAGAGACTTGAAGGTAAGACCAGAAACCATAAAACTCCTAGAAGAAAACTTATGAGGTAAGCTTCTTGACATTTTCTTGGTCATGATTTTTTGGATTTGATACCAAAAGCAAAGGCACCAAGAGCAAGCATAAAAACGTGGGACGACATCAAACTAAAAGGGTTCTGCCCTGCAGAGGAGCCATCAATGAAATGAAAAGGCAATGTACTGATGGGAAACCATTTTCAAATCAGATATCTGATAAGGGTTTAATATCCAAAATGTATCAATGACTCATACAACTCAATACAAAAATAAGTAAGCAAGCCAGACAATTATAAAAACAGGCAGAGAATCTGAGTAGATTTACCCCAAAAAAACAATAATACCGATCGCCAACAGATACATGAAAAAGGTGCTCAACATCACTAATCATCAGTCATGCAAATCAAGACCAGAGAGTTCACTTCACACCTGTCAGAATGGCTGTTATAAAAAGGACAAGGAATAATAAGCGTTGTCGAGGATGTGGAAGAAAGGGAACCTTTGTACACTGTTGGTGGGAATGTAAATTGGTTTAGCCTCTGTGGAAACAGTACAGGGGCTCGCCACAAAATTAAAAATAGAACTACTATATGACCCAGTAATTCCACCTCTGGGTATTTATCTGAAGAAAATGAAAACACTAACTCAAAAAGATACATGCAGCCCCATGTCTGTTGCAGCATTATTTACCATAGCCAAGACATGGGTATAAACCATGTCCATTAAAAGATGGATGGATAAAGAAAATGTGATCTATAGATATGTATATTAGTCAGCCATACATGGAAATATTGCCATTTTCAACAACATGGATGGACCTTAAGGGAATTATGCAATGTGAAATAAGTCAGGAAGAGAAAGACAAATACTATATGATCTCACTAATATATGGTATCTAACAAAAATGAGCTGAAAGATACAGAGAACAGATTGGCGGCTGTGAGAGGCAGAGGCAGAGGTGGGGGATATGAAGGGAGTAAATAAGTCATGGGGATAATATGTACAGCATAGTGACTATAGTTAATACTGTGCTGCATACTTGACAATTGCTTCAGAGAGCAGATGTTAAAAGGTCTCATCACAAGAAAAATTGTAACGGTTTATGGTGATGAACATTAATTAGACTGATTATGATGATCATTCCACAATATATACAATTATGTTGTACACTTTAAACTACTATAATATGTCAATCATACATTAATTGTAAAAAAAAAAAAATTCAGATACCATGTCTCCAATTTGGGTCCTGATTCCTTGATACCCTGTGAATTCTCTCTTTTCTTCTAAATGCAAGCATAATTGAGTCAAGCCACAAACATCTTACCAAGAGTTGCCCTCCTCCACTACCAGTTTCCCCCTTAAATACATGAGAATAAACCTGCCTTAAAAATGTATATCTTCAGAGTCAGAAATACCTTGAGAATCAGTCTTAACACCAACTTCTGAAAACAAAATCTTCACAAATGTCTTTATCTTGTCATAGTCACTCTCTCCTTTATTAGTATGGGAGAGAGTTCAACAAAAACAATTCTTCTCTTTTTCCTAGAAATACCTCTAAGTTATATTTTCCAGGTTCCTTTGCTGTTAGCTCTGGCCATGTTTGATTTCTTGCCGACTCGGGTTGTGACTGAAAGTGATGAATGTGCTTGGCACATGAAACTTCTCCTGGGCACCTCTATGCTCTTTTTAGGTCTCCGGTGGGATGTTCATGCTGATAAAGCCCGAAGGGCAGCACACGATAGAAAATGTATGGGTCCCCGAATGGCCACCTGAAAAATAGCCAACACAACTTGAACATCCTCTCAGGACTAGCAAGTGAGCAGGAAACAAATGTCTATTGAGTAATGTCACTGACGTGTGGAAGTCTGTTAGCACAACCAAGTCCACCCTCATCACGTAAGTTAATTAACGTAGAGGTTTCGGAGGAGACGCATCCCAGTACAGCTTATAGGATGTCTTTGGGTCAGCTTGCTTTGGCCCAAGATTATTACGTCTGACTTTAAGAGGTTAAGGTCTCTGTTTGCCACACTTGAAAACAAACCTTATAAGCTGATTTCAGTCTCAACAGCAACTGATTACCCAAATTTTGAACTTCAAAGATGCACGACACCATGATGAACGTTTTTATATACAATCAGAAAGACTATAGAATGGGGACTTTGATTTGGAAGGGTATCAAAGTCACCTGGGAAAATAGGAGTGAGCAAAAGTAGGTGTACAGTTATTTGTATGGAAAAAATACATGCAGGTTATGATAATTACAATAGTGTTATGACTCTGTGTTTCATGTACTCACAACTGTACACGAAACTCAGGAGGAACAGAGTTCGTGTCTAATAGTTTACATGATAACAGATTCATTGGGGTTTTCACATTAATTTGAGTTCATTGATATTTATGTTGGAGCGGTGATAACATTGCCATTGCCTTACAAGCCTTTGAACATGAGATTGGCAAGTCTTCAGTCCTATTAGTAGCCTTACAAGAGGGTGATATCCAATCCCTAGCAGCAAAAATCAAAATCTACCCACTAGAGAGCTGGAAGGACACACACAGAACCAAAGGACCCCAATAAGAGAGTTCACCCCAAACAGAGCGTCCGAGGGCTGACAGTGGGGGGTGCCAGTGACATTCGCCAACACAGGTCTCTTATTTTAGTTTCTAGTCTTCTCACCAAATGTAGATCCTCTATTTTTGGTGAAACATTACTTCTCCAAGGTCAAAGAAGAGAATGGGTGCCCCAAACATACATATTTTTCCCTCAGATCATCCCAGCTCCATTCCTTCTTTCTGGGAGAACAAAATTCAACTCCAATTTTCTCAGATTGTTGCAGCTAGTTTATGCATTTTTTCTTTTTTAAATCCTCACCTGAGGGTATTTTCCCATGGATTTTTAGAGAGAGTGGGAGAGGGAGAGACAAAGAGAAACATCAATGTGAGAGAGACGCACTGATTGGTTGCCTCCTACACGCACCCCGATCAGGGCCAGGGGACCTGCAACTGAGGTACCTTCCCTTGACCAGAATTGAACCCAGGACCCTTCAGTCTGCAGGCCAATGCTCTATCCACTGAGCCAAACTGGTCAGGGCAGTTTCTGCATTCTTCATACAGAGTTTTACTCTCTGGAGAGATGTCATAGATCAGAACGCTGTCGAGATTCAAAACCACAGCACACATTTATTCTCCCACGATATTTATCTAATTCACCCTCCTAGAAGGCTGATTCCTCCTGTCTCCTCCCACAAGCATGTTATGCCTTCTCTCAATGCTCACCCTCAACTAATGGTGCTGCTTCCAATTCAATGAGAATGTATAAAGAATAAGAGGACTTCACCTGCCTGTCACGATCATATATAACAACGTATCTGCACTTGTATCCTTATATCTGCTTCCTGCCTGTCCTTATGCTTGAACCCATTAAAATGCACCTTTTCATTTCAGAAAATGGAATTCATAACTGAGAAGGTAAATGTAAGCCTATACCCAGACTGAAGTACAAATTAATTGAAAAAGTGTATATGCAGGAATTCCCTAATGTCCACTGTGTACTAGATCCAAGTCCTCTCGCCTAGTCAAGGAAATGTCTCTAGCAATGCACCCTCTTCTCCTATATCATTAATTCCCTGTTCCTGTGTAGGCAATACAGGGACCAGCCATAGTTTGCAGTCCTGTGTTAATACTGGGACCAGACATACTTCCCAGGCCTGGGTTAAACAATTCTGGGACCAGGCATACATTCCAGTCCTGTGTTAATACTGGGACCAAGCATATGTCCCAATCCTGGATTAATACGGAGAAGCAGCAAAAGTAACCTCACTACAATAACTGTTCTGGAAGTTAAGGCTGAACCAACCAGACAGCTGACTCAACATGAACGCTGAGATTCTCCCCTTGACTCGTCCACAAATGCAAGCCCCTCCTACTATGTTCCCCACCATTGGCCAGAAGCTGCTGAAAGACACTGTTCCTTTTATCTCTCTAGCATGAAGTTCTAGGTCATGATTCCAGTAAGTAGCTGTGGGTTAGGCTCATGTATTCATACATTTAACACATACCTGTTGAGTGCCTACTATTTTTCAGTCCCTGCTTTTAAGGACTCACCGCCTAATGAGGAAGGTAAATGCATAAATAAATAACGACAGAAACATACTTTGCTCTCTGTAACAGAGAAACACCTAGAATGCTATCTGAGCACAAAGGAGGAAGCAGCCACCCTGCTGAAGATATTACCAAAGCCGAGGGTAACATTCGAGTAGCTCAATCCCAACCTTTATTTGCAGCCAGAGAGGAATAGAAAAGTGGGCTTAAACACACTTACCTGGTTGTATGCCCTGAGGATGAAATGATTTAAGTGTTAATGAGCAGTTCAGTAAAGATCCAACCTGTAGTTAAAGAGTGATAATTGTGTGGCACAATATACAAGAAGCATCAAACAGTAGATGAAAAAAATATTTGGGGGCAAGAACTTGTCTGCCCACACCGACCCCAGACCCCATAAGATCAATTTCCATACCATCGCCTCCCATTTACAGGCTCACTCTCACTCTGAGGCCCACAGTGCTTTACTCCTTTCTCATGACTTTTTTATTTTTTAATTTTAGAGAGAGAGAAAGGGAGAGGGATAGATAAAAGCATCGATGAAGAGAAACATTGATTGACTGCCTCCTGCACGCCCCCTTTTGGGGATTGAGCCAGCAACCCAGGAATGTGCCCTGACTGGGAATGGAACCCAAGATCTCTCGGTTCATGGGACGACACTCAATCACTGAGCCACACCTGCAGGGCGTGTCTCTTATTTGTAAGTCTGAAATAAACCACCCCTCACTAAGCTTTTTGAAGTTTCATGTCTCGTTTTTGTATCTTTTAAAACCCTCACCCAGAGGGTTGCACAGAGCCTTGCACATAGAAGTGCTCAATAAATATTGACAGAATGGATCACTAACACAGAAGATCACACTGGAATTCGTAAATAATGTTATTCACCAGGTTTCTGGTCCTTCTTTTTAGAGTTGAGAGAGTGACTGAAGAAGTTAATGACCAAGTGGAAAGGAGGCAACCAGGAGATGACGTGAGGAACCCAGGGCAACAGGGAGCTGAGGTGGCCATGCTGAGGATGCTGAAGTTGTTGACGGTCGCTAGGAGAAAGATCCCATTTCATTTCCCCGATTCCCTCGCAGCAACTCCAAGACCACGGAGATTTCTGCTGGGAGTCTCACTCGGCTTATGGTGTCTGTGTGTGTGCACAAGTATTGCAAGGAACTTCAGGGAGCGGGGCTTTTGTCACCAAACTCCAGGCACCGTGACATACAGAATATTAAAAGCCTCAAACTAGCCAAAATCCAGGGGAGAACAGACAGACTGAAGAGCTGCGGCAGGTAGTTAATCTTCTGGAAGGTACTGCAAGGGAAGACAGGTTTGTTCGCCCAGCTGGCTGTCGCAAGTCTGCTTTTGTATGATTTGTTACCTTACCCGGTGGGAAATCTAGGTCTTGACATTGAATCACAAGGCAGGGGATGCCTGGGTCACTAAATAAATTCAGCCGAGGGGAGAGAAAGTGTAAAAGCTTTTCGTCAACCTTTACACCGGAACTAAAATCTAGGCCAAATTTGGCCCCAGGTATAAATGTTTCTAAGCACATTTATTATGGCTTGAGGAAAAGAGAAACCAATGAATTGGCCATGAGCCTTATTATTACAAAGCAATCTTTTTCAAAATCATCATTTGATAATGATTCTAGATGGATATCTCAGCCAGAAAATTGCACTTACTGCAGAAAATTATGATCTATATATTACCCTAAAGATAACATCTCAATGGTCAAAATCATTAAGTGCTACCTTCACGAATGGTGTAGATTCTACAGAGTCCTCAAATGGGGGAAAGCCTCGCATTCATTGTCTAATGTGTCTTTTCTGGGCCTGACATAAGCAAATGTTGTCTTTTAGTAGAACTAATATTATGTCAGCTTGAAGGACAAGCATCAGTATTTTTGTCATCTTCGCTTTCCTTTCTGCAGAAAAAAAATGTGCACAAGAAAAGAAGTCTGTCATACAGCTGACACTGGTTTTCTTCTCTACGTCTGTTTCAACTCGGCCCACCATCTGTGACTGTGAGCGTGGGGGGTTAACCCCCAGCACATAGGTAACTCTGATTAATCTAAGGCAGTCAGGATAATCTCATGGGCCCTGACAGAGTCTTTAAGACTGTAAATTGGAGTTTTCCTGTACACAAGCTTTGGTTGAGAAATGGAAATGAGACTCATCCCAGAACACTGAGACCCAAGGAGAGGTTTCCTGGGTTCTTCTAGAAAGGATGTTTTCTCACTGGTCTGAGGGTTTATTGGATCAACTCTTTCTCTTCCTCTCAGCACCATGGTGGGTGGTGGTAAAGCCTTAGAATAATAGCTAATGCATAACCAAGGGACCACAGAGAAATGGAGCTGGAGCCATTGAATTTTTGCTGATTCTGAACCTTGTCTTTTTGACTTATTCCCATGAGTAAATAATTCTGATAATTGAAGCCTCCAACTGTCTGATACATGCTAAATAGGTGACTATTTAAAGTAACTTAAGTATGTGTTAGAGTTGCTTAATCATTCTTTGCCCAAGACATAAGAACCAAAACCAATGGATGAATCTTGATCACAAAGGAAAGGAGAAGAGAGGAGAGGAGAGAAAGGAAAAGTGAGGAAGGGAATGAGGAAGGGAGGGATGGAGGAAAGTGCTATGTTGTATGTCGAGTGTATGTTTAACTTTTTAAAATGCTCTTCCAGAGTGGCTTTGCATTCTCACCAGCAGTATATGAGATGAGTTTTTCTGCATCCTTATCAGCACTTAATACTATCAGTATTTTTTATCTTCGCCATTTAGATAGGTGTGTAGAGATAGTGATTTTAATTTTCATTCCTCTAA
Source organism: Ia io (assembly GCA_025583905.1). Taxonomy (NCBI): domain Eukaryota; kingdom Metazoa; phylum Chordata; class Mammalia; order Chiroptera; family Vespertilionidae; genus Ia; species Ia io. The sequence continues at coordinate 79,985,979 of JAJQQW010000016.1, read as the reverse complement.
AGGCAAGCAATGTTGAACATCTTTTCATATGTTTATTTGTCATCCATATAGCTTCTTTAGTGATGTGTCTGTTCAATTATTTGTTCTAAATGGATTGTTTGTTTTATTAATATTGAGTTTATAGAGCTTGCTATGTATTCTGTATGCCAACAATTTGCCTGATGTGTGTTTTGCAAATATTTTCTCCTAGTTCCTGTGGAAATTTTCATTCTTTTTGCTTTTCCTCTTCTTAATAGGATCTTTTATAGAACAAAGTTTGTGGGTTTTTTTTTTTTTTAAAAAAACAACCTTTATAAAGTCTAATTTACTTTTTAAATTTTATAGATCACGCCTTTAGTGTCATGACTGAGAAATCTTTGCCCAATCCTAGGTCATGAATAATTAATTAGCATTTCCATTTCGTCTAGCCTACTTTCCCTTTTTGCCATTCCCCTCCTCCATGCCGGAGCCCTTGTATCAGACTATAGAGAAAGTTTATCAACCTGGGGCCAAGTACTTGTCATCATAAGGGTCTGATTCAGGGAGGTCTCCATATGGGTCCGTTAGCTCCTAATATGTTCTCCGGTTCTTTCATTTGGTGACTTATCCAGACCCACTTCTGGATAAGTCAGGGTTTCCTCCCCTCGTTAGAAGACCAGGTGTGAGTTAGGCCTGTCTGGGCACCATGGGTGAGCCTGAAGTCCAGTGCCTCCTACACACACTTGTAAGTGTGGGGAAATAAAAGATGTGGTGCTCAGAGGAAAACCAATGTCCCACTGAGAATAGCTCAGAAGAAAATCTCCAATTTTGAAAAGAAGAGCTGAGGAAAGAAGCTAAAACAGAGACACCAGGAGGCAAAGGAAATATGAGAATGGGTACAGGCAGGGGGTTCTGAAAATGGAAACTGATGGAAGCTAAAATATTTAGAAATAAAGGCAACACTAATAGCTAATTCTTACAATTGCATGTACCCTGTGACAGGCACTGTTTTAAATACTCTCCATCAGCAGTTCTCAAAGGATGGTCCAGGGAACCTGATGGACCCCCAAGACCCTTTAAGGGATCTGCAAGTTCCAGTCTATTTCAATAAAAACAGTAATACATGGATTGACGTTTTCACTCTTCGTTTTCTGTGAGAACAAATGGAGTTTTCCTGAGGCAACACAACATACGATATTGCAATAGGTTGAAAGCAGAAATATACCTGAGAACCCAAATGTCTTCTATTAAGCCAGACAAAAGAACAGATTTGAAAAAAGGTAAAATGATTTTTTTCTTGTTTTGGCACAGAGAGCGCAGCAGGTAGGGGGGTGGGCTGAATGGAGAGAGAAACCCAAAGACTCCGAGAGGGAACCCTGTGCTGGACTGAAGTTATTCCCTTTAGCTAGATGAGGAGTTAGATTTAGGATCCAGGTTGAAGAGCTCTCTTCTTACTGAACGTAAGCTCTGGGACCCCATGCTTCCAGTGTAACTTTGTGCTCTCTGTATTGCTGCATTCGCTCTGGGTGAGGATGCTGCCAGGAAGGAAGAAGCAACCTGGGGAGCATCCAGAGGGCATTGCAACACGGCCGGTTGGCCCCACGGTTTGGGGCCTGATTAGCAACAAAGCCGTGAAGTTCATGGTTACCAATGGGAACTAGACAAGAACGTTCTTGCCACAGATTCCCTAAGGTCCGTGAAAGGGAAGAGAAAGCTAGGTGATGTAGGCCTTAAGGAAGGAGCAAAGAAATAGACTCTTTTTTTTATATATAAAAAAGTATTTAGCAAATAACTATGAAGCATGAATTTCATGTGAAATGACTGTTCTTGATCCCAGTGCTGTGTTTCTCAAACGGGAACCCACCTATAGGTTCTGGCATGAACAGCGCAGCAGAAAACAGCATACTTTCAGAGTGACTGTTTTATCTGAAGGCGATTTAAACTGTGTGTTGACATTTAAAATGTGCATTGATACCATAACTATATTACAAAGCAGGACACAAAAGTCACGCACATTTTAAAGCTGAACAACAGTTCTGTGAGGTCTTATCTGCCGTCGCTCTGGCAGGAACTGGAGAGCGTTCCGACCCGCTCAGCCCCGTCTCCATCTCCTTGGGCCAGAACTGGGTGCTTCCTCCACTGTTGCTGCTCATTCCCTGGCCTGGCGTCTTGACACGGAACTACAGCCATTGGAATGTTAATGATACGGAAACCATCAAGGGGACATACGTTTTTAAACAGGGAAATATCAAAAACTTCTAATATTCGATTTGGGTATCTATAATTGGCTCATAACTCGCAAAAGTCGGTTTCCGAAGAAAGAACCTGCCCTTGACCGCCTACTTGCCTAATACGCCACTCATTTCACACTCGCACTCCCGGGCCAATGTCAGGCTCCACTCCCCGGGGTCAAGCAGGGGCCACGCTGGGAAAGGGCCTGTCATCTTGAAGGCATTGCATTGAGTCCTGCTGCTCACAGCGTGGTCTGAGCTCGGCATCACTGATACCATCAGGCACTTGGTTAGGAAAGAGAAGGCTCAGGCCCCACCTCAGACCCAAGTCGGAATCGGCATTTTAACACGTCTGAAGCGAGTGGGGCTAGAGGACGTGCCGCGACCCCTGTGCCAGGGGATGGCAGGCGCAAAACATAAACGGGCATTTCACTGCCTCAGCCCCGAGTGACAACAGCATTTCCCTGCTAAGCCACTGACTGGAGCCAGACACGTGGGCTCCTCTAACCAAGGAGGCTGGCGAACATGGGTGCGCACATGGGATAGCTGATGAGCATCAGTACTGCCACCCAGCTGAGTATCCTAAGTGGATACTAGATTTTTTGAATGATGATGGGCAAGTAACTTTCAGAATCCTGAACGTGAAGGCTTCTCACTTTAACATATCAATTACCAAGTTGTCTCTTCCATTTTCGTTAATATGAATATGTAACTGCGTCACTCCAAATGATGCAGTGAATTTGACAAATCTGTGGGCTAGATACAGACGATCTAGGAAAAATTCCAATGCCATATAGCTCCCTTTTGGTCATAAATATTGATGTTCAGGATCAAAACTGATGCAAATGTGACACAATATTTACATACCCCAGGAAGTTCCCGGGCCGTTTATACACTTCACATTCTCTGGACAAACTAGTAAAATCAATGATAGTCCTCAGGCATAACCTCAACATCGATGATCATTTTTATTCAAAGCCAATGTATGGCTCAATTTTTTTTTTTTTTTTTGAGGTTAAGAGAGTCCTTAAGTGTCACATATTGGCCTGCACACAGTAGAGAGGTGAGCAGGTAAACTTTAAATAACCAAGGGCAAGGGCAGAGTCTAAGAAAGAAGGAATGTCAATTATTCTAATGAGCATGTAGGAATCTAAGGACCCTCATAACAAGGAATGAAGGTCTGAGCAAAGACTATAGGCCAGGGCAACTTTATTGGAATAGAAAATCATAAGAATGGCTTGGGGGATATTTTTAAAGAGCCACCACAAAATACTAAGTTCAATTCTCTCAACAATGTTTATTCTCATTTTTGAAGTGGGAATATTTAAAGTCATTGCCTAATTTCTCTTTTTTTAATCTTTATTGTTGAGATTATTACAGATTTCCCTCTTTATCCCCCCCCCCCCCCCGCATAGCTCCCCTCCACCTAGTTCCCACCCCACCCCACCCCAGGCCCTCGCCACCCTTTTGTCTTTGTCCATAGGTAATGCATACATGCATATAAGATCTTTGTCTAATCTATTCCAGCACCCCCACACCTCCCTCCCTCAGAGAATCACCAGTCTGTTCCATTTCCATGCCCCTGATTCTATTCCATTCACCAGTTTATTCTGTTCATCAGATTTTTTATTCATTTGATTTTTAGATACACTTGTTGATAGATATGTATTTGTTGTCACTTTGTTGTTCATAATTTTTTATCTTTACCTTTTTCTTCTTCCTCTTCTTAAAGAATACCCTTCAGCATTTCATATAATACTGGGTTGGTGGTGATGAACTCCTTTAGCTTTTTCTTGTCTGTGAAGATCTTTGTCTGACCTTCAATTCTAAATAATAGCTTTGCTGGGTAGAGTAACCTTGGTTGTAGGTTCTTGCTGTTGATCACTTTGAATATTTCTTGCCACTCCCTTCTAGCCTGCATAGTTTCTGTTGAGAAATCAGCTGACAGTCGTTTGGGCATTCCCTTGTAGGTAACTAGCTGTTTTCCTCTTGCTGCTTTTAAGATTCTCTTTGTCTTTTGCCTTTGGCATTTTAATTATGAAGTGTCTTGATGTGGTCCTCTTTGGATTCCTCTTGTTTGGGATTCTCTGTGCTTCCTAGACTTGTAAGTCTATTTCTTTCACCAGGTAGGGGAAGTTTTCTGTCATTATTTCTTCAAATAGGTTTTCAATATCTTGCTTTCTCTCTTCTTCTGACACCCCCATAATTCCGATGTTGGTACACTTGAAGTTGTCCCAGAGGCTCCTTACACTATCTTCATAGTTTTGGATTATTTTTTTAATGTGGTTGTGGGAGGCAGCAAGTACAGGTCTACACCTATGCCGCCTTCTTGGTTCCTTCCTAATTCTCTGATTTTTTTCCCCTCCTTTGTACTTTTTTAAAATAAGGCAAGTTAATATCAATCATACTAAGCATGTGAAATATTTAGATTCTTGAAAGATGAAATATTTATATCCTCATCTACATACTAAGGATAAAAATATTTATCTCTTATGTAGAAAATGATTGTAAAAATTTAGTGGCGTGTCTGACACCTGGTTAACCTTCAAGAAATGATGATGATTATTCTAGAAAATAACCTTTTGTTTATCGCATGCAACACCCCAAACACTGAAGGTGCCACTGCTGTGATATTTCTGACTGAGATTTGTCCAATCTCCATGAAGGCATTTCTAGTGACAGGGAGCTCACTACTTTACAAGGTCAGCCAGTCCATTCATGGCCAATTCCACACTTTTTTAACACTTAAAATTTTTACAATATTGTTTTCTTACGCAGTATCCTTCTGTGGATCTGACTTTTTATTATTGACATATATTTGGCCTTATTAATGCCTTCTGGAGTAATCTGATACAAAAATGCATCTTTTCATTTGCTGTCAAAACTAATGGTGTCTAACCATTATGCTGTACACCTAAATTAATACAAAATACTACTGAATGTAAACGGGGGTTGAAATATAAAAATTTTTTCGAAGTTATGAATCAGGAAGATTCTTTGTGAAAGGTTAGTAGTTTTCAAAGTCCCTGTGCCTTATTTTGCAAAGTCACCCTTTAACGTGCCCTGGGCTTAGCCCCCATGGTTGGAACAAATGCCTACGCCAAATTGCTGCACGGAGAAGCAGCTGCAGGTCACGTGCATGACAGTCCCAGGCCCCGACCGAAGACAGACAAAGGGTGCGCTTCTGCGAACCGGCGGCCTCTGCTTCCACTCAGCTCCATCGCGTGCAGGCTTGTCGTGATCAATTTCACATTCTGCAAAACTGAGGCCCGAAGGAACAGGGCGAGTAGGAAAACAGAACTGGGGTGCTCGTGGAATTCTGTGGCCCGAGCGCTGGTGAAACAGCAAGGACCCTAAGAAAGGGCCCCTGTACCGTCAAGTCTCCGCCAGCATCGCCATCAGAAAATCCTTTGTGAGGTCACAGCTGTGCTCGCTGCTTCCACGGAGACTCTGGGAGGCGTTTGCTTTCGATAGAGACTTCTCATCGGGAATCTTCGTTACTAAGTTAGCTTAATTCCGCGTGCAGCGTCCCCACACCTGCTTCATCTGTACTCCCCGAAACAGCTGGACCTGGTGGAAAGCCAAGCCTTTCCTGAAGAAGCAAACAGACACTTCTCGGCTAAAGGAAGGCGCCTCAGAGGTTTTCTGCATGTTTTGTTTGTTTCCTCAGCTCTTCATGTGCCGCAAAGATGGTCTTTTTAGTTTTGAGCAGCTCATCCCAGATTGCTTCAAAACACGAACAGGCTGGGCATAACTGCCCTGAACCACTGTCAGCCGCACGTTGCACTCCTGCCATTCCCTAAATCACCAGTAACCCGTGGTTCCAACCACAGACAGATGGCGGCCCCAGTATGTCCAGCCCTGGGACTGATTTCTCCAGGTGCCGCTCATCTGTCCCCGGACGGAGACCCTCAAGGACAGGCAGTACATCCGTCCTGGGCCAGTGGCACTCGCTGCTCTAAAAACACAGAATGCACTTAAGAAGTCTGGGAGGTGAGCAGAGGCGTTTAAACATTTTATCTGAAATTTACACACCACTTACTTCCCAAAACGACCTTAGGTGACTGCCAAAGAGGAAGGGCTGCGTGCCAGAGAGAGCTTCGTGCTCTTTTTGTTGTCATAACATATAAATCAGACGTAATTTCTATCTACACTGCCCTGGCTCCGAATGAGAGCTTGGTGATTAAAAACACAGATGCAGGACGCAGACCCATCTTGGTGTGAGTCTCCGCATATCCCTCAGCAGCTGGGTGCCAGTGAGCCGGTTCCCTTCCCCGAGCCTCGGTGCCTTCCTCTTGGAGATGAGGCCACCGTCCAGCAAGGTTTCGTGAGCGCCGGACCAGGTCACCTGTGTCACGCAGCCCAACACATGACAACTCTAAACCTGTTCTCATTATTCTTTTCTCTTCTGTCAGGAGTGGGTCCCATCCAGTGCAATCATATATCCGTGTAGTGTCTGCTGATATGCTAGGTGGCTTCAAAATGTTTAATTTACAGATGACTTTTTTGAAAGATTCTATAGGTCCTGTTTTGTTTTTCAAATGCTAAGGACCCCATGATTTCACTCATATGTAGAATTCAAGGAACACACTGAACTACCAAGCAAAATAGAGACAGACTCATAGGTAGAGAGCAGGTGGACAGTTCGTGTGTGTGTGTGTGTGTGTGTTGTGTGTGTGTGTGTGTGTGTGTGTGTGCTGGTGGTGGTGAAGGGATTGAGCAAAAAAGAAAAAAGAACTCATGGCCATGGACAACAGTGTAGTGATGGCAGGGGAGGGCGGAGGGTGAAGGAGAAGAGGGCATGGAGGGGATAAATGGGGATGGGAAAATAAAATTAAATCTAAAAAATTACAATTAAAAAAATAAGACAAAACAAAAAAAAACCTAAATAAAAGTAAAATGCACCCGGGCCTCCTGTAGCCATGCTGGCAGTCACTGGAAACATCACCCCGTGACACCAGCCAGGAGCAGCGAAACACCAAGGACCCGGAGGGCGAGGAGCCACTTTGTTAGGCAATGAGAGTGGCCGGGCCTGGTTCCCTCTCGGCCTCCCTCCCTCATTAGCCCGGGAGACACCGGGGTCAGCGGTTTCTAATAGGAGATAAAAGAAGGAACCTCTTGCTGCGTGTTAATATTTTAACAGCCAGCTGGTAAGCCTCGCTCCCTAAGTGCACGTGTGAGAAAAATAAAGGGAGCATGGACACGGGGAAGCCTTTCCGTTTTACTTCTGATGAGTTTCAAACGGAAGTTTTTAGTATGTGTGTGAGTCAGTAAAACACATCCCAACCTAAAAAGAAAAAAAATAAAAAGCCTCCCACCGGCCTGGGCGGGGGTGCCTCTTCCCGTTGCTGTCTGCACTCAGGCTGGGCAAGGGCGCCCCGACCAGCATCACCTGGCACTGGCTGGGAAGGCAGGACGTGGGTCCCTCCACCTGCTGCAGCCGGGTCTGCACTGGGACAAGGCACCGGGCTGATCCCAACGCATTGAGCATTGGAGAAGCGCTGCTGGCCCTCTCCTTTGCTTGTGCTCTCTCCAAACAACTGTCCAGACTCTCCTACTGACTCCTTGGCAATGCTATCAAAACGTCCACTATCACCCAGGCATGGATTCCCCAAGGACGTCCATTCTTCACAATCATACCCAAGTGACAGGGTTGCTGGGAAACTAGGGGTGGGAAGGCCATCCAAGCGAGGCTCCTGGTAACCCAAGGCACTAACTAGAAACACCGGGGCCTCCAGAGGGAGACAGCGCGCAGGCACCTGGCATGCCTGGAGGACGCTTCGAGGGCATTAAAATCCACAAGAAACAACTCAGTAGGAGCTGGCTTACAGGGCCAAGGCAATGCAGATGCAGGTGGAGCTCGGGACGCAGGGGGTGAGCACCGGCCGGGATAGGAGAGCTGGGGGACGCAGGGACCCTCCTTACCAGTGGAGTCCCAGCCGTTCCTCCCTCGAAAGTGGTGGCAGGCTATCCCAGCAGTTCTGCCTCACAGTCCGACCCATTTCATAAGTTCAGTTCCACAGAAACAAAGAACAATGCTGGCCTTTTGTTAGTCATTTGAGATATGTTAAAACCTCAGAGAGAGAGTGAGACTAAGAAGAAATGAGAATAAGAGAAAGAGACTTCTAAAATCGGTATCTAATACATTATTGAACTCTAAACCATATAATGATGTCCAATAGCTTTGCATTGTAATTACACATGATTTTAATATTTTAATTACCCAGTGAATTTCTTTCTAATTTCCTTCTCGACCTCTTCCTTTACCCCCAGCGCCAATGCTGTGATTTTCCTCAGCACCAGGCTCTTCCCTTGATCTTAGCTCTTTCCATGACCCCGGCTCCCTCATCGGACAAATCACAGACTGTGCTGACCACTGGGTCCCAGCAAGGGGAAGGTCTTTTTCTTCTCTCCGGCCTGGCCTCTTCCTGGCCAGTGTCTCTTAACTCTGATCAACAACATAAAACTACTGATCAGTCAACAGATGCTTAAAACAGAATGAGAGTCTACAATCCGAAAACATAAAATCTAAAAAAAATATTGAATTTATTGGCGTGACATTGGTTAGTAAGATTATATAGGTTTCAGGTGTACAATTCTATAATACACCATCTGTATATTATATTGTGCGTTCATCATTCAAAGTCAAGTCTCCTCCCACCACCATTTTTCCCCCCTTTACCTTCTTCTACCTCCCCCACCCCCTTTCCCTCTGGTAACTACCCTACTGTTGTCTGTCTGTGTCTATGAATTTTGTTTGTTTTGTTGCTCAATCCCTTCACCTTTTTCATCCAGCCAAGATTTGAAAGTCAACCAAGTGCCCATCAGTAGCTGAGTGGATAAAAAAGCTGTGGTCCATTTATTACTCTACTGTAAAAAGGAAGGAACTCTTACTTTTAGCCTGGATAGACCTAGAGATTATGCTAAGTGAAATCAGCCAGTCAGTGAAAGACAAGTACCATATGACTTCATTTTTATGTGTAAACTGATGAGCAAAATAAGCTAACAAATAAAATAGAAAACATAAAACTTTGATTTGGTGTAAACTTTCCATTATGCTCCAATTTAAAAATAAGTACGCTAGTTTTCTCTTATACTTAATCTACCTAGGGGTCAAAAAAATAGAAATAGAAGAATTTTCCTTGATTTTTAAAGGCCTAAATATAAAAGAGGTGCCAAATAAGATAAAAATTTGGCCTTGGGACGATCACAGTTTGAGGGGCCCTGACATATGCCCCACTGTTTGAAGACAAGGAGGTAACAGTGGAGGTCTAGAAAGTGGTTAGTGCTTCCAGTTGAAAAGGGCAATAGGTATAAACCCAGATTATGCCCCAACCTTGCCATGTTCTCAAATTATGCCTACCTCTTCATGGCTGGGAAATCATGTTGCTTTTGAGATTTTCAATGAAAGAGAAGTTGGAAAGGGTAGATATACTGTAAAAAACATTTATTAGCTAACCTGGTGTGAATTTTACTAAAGCAAAGATTGATAAATGCATACATGAAAGTTAGCTGAGCAGTTGTTAACTGCCTAGCAAAAAGATCATAGGGAAAAAGCTTTTACACAATAATTCATCACTGCAGAATTGGCTGTCGGTGAACACAATCATCTCAGCAGAACAATGCACTTATTAAAAAGTATAATTTGCTGTTTCATCATACTTTCCATCCACCTTGGGTTTGAAATGCTAATCATTCATGGGTTGCTGCTGCTGTTTGTAACGCCTTTAAAATTCATTACAAACTATACCAAGATTGTAAACACCTGTGCCTTTCTGCATACATATGTATCGAAAATCAATATGGCTATGCTAAAGTATTTGAAAAAATATTACAATGATCTCAGCAGTTCTACCAATCCATTACTACTTTGATTTCCCTTTATGGCATTTTTTTATGTGTTTGCAATATGAGAAAAATATATGGTCCCAGTTTATTTATCCTTCTTCTTGGGAGAAAGATAGTTCATCAAGTCAATTCAGATTTCTTTTGGATACGTATCTTCCAAAGTATAAAACAGTCTTTATCCAGATGTTAAAATGAGCAAATGAATATTTAACACAATTTGACAGGTCCCTCCACAGGATCACTCCTACACAGTAATTCTCAGGCTCCAGAAAGAGAGAGAGAAAGAGAGAGAGAGAGAGAGAGAGAGAGAGAGAGAGAGAGAGAGAGAGAGAGAGAGAGAGAGAGAGAGAGAGAGAGAGAGAGAGAGAGAGAGAGAGAGAGAGAGAGAGAGAGAAGAGTTTCCTTGGAGACAACACTGAACACCAACCAACAATCCTAACCTCCGTTTGGTATTTTCCAGAGGTTGTAGAAAGTAAGCACAGGAGAATCTATCCACCCTTCCCTATGGGAGCTGCACACCAGCTAGCTCGCAGACAACTCTGAATTCACCATAGCCAAAAAGGAGGGCCTTCATTCACTTGTTCATTCACTCCTTTGTGTTAATCTAAAAACTCCTGATTTTAAAAATTTTTTATGAGGACAGAATGAAAACAGGTGAAAAGATGTCTGTTTCTGTGGCTCAGAGCAGGAACCACGCCATTCTAAGGTGCCCTCTGCTTCCCAGAGGACACTGACTTCTAGTAGAGTGAAGTGCAGTCACAATGTGAATATTTGTTCTTGGTTTAAGAGAAGGGGACTGGGACATCGTATCAAATGACTTCTTTTCTCATTCCAGTAATAGTCATTACCAACATGATTTTAGGTAAATTTCTCTCTATTACTTTCCTCATCTGTAACATAATGGCAACTTTGCCTACATTGGGCAAATCCTGACATGTAGTTGGCCCTATCGAATGTGATTTTACTCTAAATTTAGGGAAAAGTACTATCAATATATAATTCTATGGTTTCCAAGTAAACTGCACCGTCTACTGAGATGCAGGTAGAGCAGTTATTTCTATTTGGGTTCGACAGGGATGACCCCGGACGTCAGAAACGTAGTTTGCACAGTGTCTACAGGAAGCCTGGACTTGAACCCGTTGTCCCAAGATGAACCCAGAACGCAGCCATGCCTCCATTTCCTAGTTAATGGATGTACAATGCTGTTAATGGGGTTCTGTACATCATCTTCATCTAAATGATACACCCATTCTCTACTACTGTCCACATAAAAGTCGTGGCGTGGTCACAGTTTCAGTGCAGAGCCACTTTGTCTAAGCCACACGGCCATAGAGACACTTTCAGTCTCTGAAGAGCAGGGTAAATATTCACGTGTAATCTCAGGAGACCCCAGGCCATTAAAGTCATCCAAATAAAAATGCAAATGCTAACATATTCCTTCAGTAGTGTCTCTATGGCTGTGTGGCTTAGACAAAGTACTAATCCTCTCATCTCTACAGTCAACCAGTGATTGCGCCTTGTATTCAGTGTGCATTCCATGTGAGGAATCTGGGGGCCAGCAAGTTAAAGAGGTGTCTACATTCTCATCCTTGTGACCACAGCCAAGTCACTGGAGCTAATTCTCTTTCTGTGACTGTCTGATCGTGAGGGAAACCCTGCCATTCTGATTGGTCAGTCCAGACCAAGGCTGAACTTATTCTTAGCAACTGAAAACTCACCCTTTGTCCTCTGCACTTTCCTGATGTCCACACTGTGTGTCTGTGTGTAACTATCTACACTCTCTAGAATGTTCTCTCTCTCGATGCCCTTGGTCAAACTACCCAAATGCTCACTCCAACTTTACTGGTGAGTAACGAACGCCCACCTCAACAATGGCCTCTAGGCCTAGGGTTATCCTATTTTTTACTCCGTCACCTTGAGCACACTTCTCTATACACAGCCACAAGATCTGCTTCTTTGATGTTTGGTAGAATTTCCCCCAACTTTATTGGGTTAATTGGCAAATAAAACCTGTACATACTTAACGTGTACAACATGAGGCTTTGCTATTCCTCTACACTGCAACACGACTACCGCGATGAAGCCAATGAACACATTCATCGCCTGGCACAGGTATGTCTGTGTGCAGAGAACCCCTAAGATCCACCCCCAGCGACTCTAACTTCACAGCATAGTATATTAACTCTAGTGACCATGCTGTACATTAGATCTGCAGAGAATACACATACTATATCTGAACTGTGTACACGTTTACCAAAGTCTCTGCTGGTTAATCGCTCTTATAAAAATAACTTTTATAAAGTCCACACTTACATAGACCAATATAACAATGACTCTCTGTTAATAAGAACCGAGATGACTAAAATAGACATGACTCCGAGAATGGGCAATTCACCAGAGTGACTGTTTGATACAATTAGGCAAATCAATCATTTCCCAGGGAAGGAATTTTCAGTAAATGAACCCTATCAGTGTTTAGCATCATTTAGTCACCATGGACTAGATTACACAGCCGGTAATTTGGAGAGAATTATGCTGCCTATCTCTAGTTTACTGAACACAGAAAAGACAGCCCATGTATGTGGTTTTAAGAATGTTGTAAATGAGAATTCAGTTTTGAAGAAAACACCTAATGTAAAAAGCCCTAACGTAGGATGGATGAACTGGATGCAGATGAGCTAAGGCTGTGGTCGGCAAACTCATTAGTCAATAGAGCGGCAAACCGCGGCTCGTGAGCCGCCTATGGCTGGCGAGCCGCGGTTTGCCAACCACTGAGCTAAGTAAGGGAAAGAAAGGAGGGACAGAGAGAGAGTGAGAAAGAGGTGGGACATGAGGAAAGGAAGAAAAGAAGGAAGGAAGGAAGGAAGGAAGGAAGGAAGGAAGGAAGGAAGGAAGGAAGGAAGGAAAAGAAGAGAGAGAGAGAGAGAAAATGAGGGAGGGAGGAAGAGAAAGGAGGGAAGAAAAGATGTTTAACCTTAAAAAGGAGCAGGAGAGATCAGTTGAAAAATTCTGTAAGAAGATGTGTGAAAGTAAAGACCATCTTTAAAGTGATGTGGTTCAGTTAGACAGAGCAATATGGTTGGCGGCCGAAGATATATTCAGAGGCATCAAGGTCCAAGACGTCTGAGTGTAAATAGTTTTGCAGAAAAAAAGAATAGCGAGATGTTCTCAAGTTTTGTGGCCAAAATGGAAGTACAAAAGAAGCAAGCACAGTAAGAATTTTACCAATGAGTTAAGTACTATTGATCCATTTGAAATAATGGGCCTGTCGATGAGTAAACTACGCTCTCTATGTTGTTTGGACACTTTAGGGCGACACATTATGCTTTGCAATTGTATTTTGATCTTGTGTTGACATTGGCTCAGACTCAAGTCATTCCTCTCCCTTCACTAGCAAGATAGGACTATCACTAAATACTGTACTTTTATGGATGGCAGATGATATGCTTCAGCCCCGGCACCTCTCAGTCAAAAGGACCATGCCAGGGAAGCCCAGCACATCAGATCAGTGTAGAGAAGCTGCAAGACATCAAAGCACTTAGGTGAGAGGGAATGGCTAACATTTTGAAGGTCTTAGAGACGAGGTCTTTAAATGATCTCTAAACGTGGAGGACTAAAAGGCTTGAGAGTATGCAATGTGAGAAGATAAACAACTAGATAAAAGATCACAAAGGAAAACACGAGTCATAAAAGTTTTAAGGTTCCTTAAAACGTATTTACTTTTATGGATGTGCTGTCTGCCTTTCAACGTTTCAATGCACAACACTATTTCCATTAGTATTTCATTAATCTTCAGGATGACAAGAAGAAATTGCCTTTAGAATATATCTCCACCATGTACTCCTTTGCACATAACTAAAGTGTGTCTTAATGCCTCCTTTTGAACTAATTCATAATGTTTATAGGAAAAAATATATACTCTTGATTAATTTTTAAATGTGGCTTTAAATATATTTACGTTAAGGTTCAAAAGCTTTGATACAAAAGTACAATATTTAGTGACAGTCATATCCTGAAAAATTTCAATTATAACACATGCTGACCATATCTAATGGTTTTACTAATAGTCTATAGAATTGTCATATTTTTCATTAATTTGGAAAATTGGAGATTTCTGAAAAGAGATAATACGTTTGCTCTTTTAGTAAAGTTCAGTCTGGCTGTATTCCTGGAAATCTCTTGTGTTTTGTATAGAATTTGAATCTGGTTGCTCATGAAATTCTGTGATTGATATGAAGCTAACCAGTTTAACCACTGGAACTAATCCATCACATACAGTGATCCCAGAACAAACAATGTCAATTATCTCTCACAAAGTAACTGAGGTAGCAAAACTGATCCAAGAAGGTGCAGTGAATTGTCTTCTACACAAAGCATGAAAAGCTCGAGTCTGGCATTCCCAAAAGGTGCTTTTCTAAGCGTATACTGTGTTCACGAGTAGGGAGAATTAGCATCATTAAAATACCCACACTGCCCAGAGCAATCTATAGATTCAGTGCAGTGCCTACCAGGACACCAAGGGTGCATTTCACGGAACTAGAACAAGTATTCCAAAAAGTTACATGGAACCACAGAAGACCTGGAGCAGCCACAGGAACATTCGTAAAGAAGAACATGGAGGAATCCCTGCTACCTGAAGTCAAACTATACTAAAAAGCCATAGGAATCAAAACAGCGTAACACTGGCATAGAAACAGACATACAGATCAATGGGACAGAATAAAGAGCCCAGAAATAAACCCACACCTTCATGGTCCATTACTATTTGACAAATGAGGCAAGAACATACAATGGGGTAAAGACAATCTATTCAATAGATGTGTTGGGAAAGTTGGACAGAAACATGCAAAACAGCCGAAACCGGTTTGGCTCAGTGGATAGAGCGTCGGTCTGCGGACTGAAAGGTCCCAGGTTCGATTCCGGTCAAGGGCATGTACATTGGTTGCGGGCACATCCCCGGTGGGGGGTGTGCAGGAGGCAGCTGGTCGATGTATCTCTCTCATCGATGTTTCTAGCTCTCTATCCCTCTCCCTTTCTCTCTGTGAAAAATCAATAAAATATATTTAAAAAAAAAAGAAACATGCAAAACAACAACAACAACAACAACAAAAAAAACTAGACCACTTTCCTACACCACACACAAAAATAAACTCAAAATGGGTTAAAGGCCTAAACATTAGATTCTAAACCATAAAACTTCTAACAGAAAGCATAGGGAGTAAAATCTTTTTATCCCATAACAGTATCTTTTCAGACATGACTCTTTGAGCAAGGGAAACAAACAAATGGGACTATATCAAACCAAAAAGATTTTGCACAGCAAAGGAAACCATCAACAAAATGAAAAGACAAGCCACTGAATGGGAGAACATATTCACCAATAATACACCTGATAAGGCCCTAACTGGTTTGGCTCAGTGGATAGAGCATCGGCCTGCGGACTGAAGGGTCCCAGGTTCGATTCCGGTCAAGGGCATGTACCTTGGTTGCGGGCACATCCCCATGGGGAATGTGCAGGAGGCAGCTGATCGATGTTTCTCTCTCATCGATGTTTCTAACTCTCTCTCACTCTCCCTTCCTCTCTGTAAAAAATCAATAAAATATATTTAAAAAATACATCTGATAAGGTGTTAATATCCAAAGTTTATAAAGAACTTATGCAACTCAACATAAAAAAAACCCCACCAAAACACAAATAGTCCAATTTAAAAAATGGGCAAAGGACCTGAATGGAGACTATAGCTAATCCTACATAATAAAAAGGTAATATGCAAATTGCATCACTCCACTACGCCCACGATTGGGCCGGCTGGAGGCACGGGGGGTGGGGCTCAGGGTGGCCGATTGGCTGGTGGTAGGAGTGGGGGGCGGGGACTCACGAGTCCCCACCCCCTGCTCCTACTGGCCTAAACGGCCGGCGCTGCGGGAGGACCCATGGGGCCGGCGGAAGGTGCAGGTGGCGGAACTCCGAGTGGCTGATTGCATGGCTGCCGGCACCAGTTTTCCGCCAGCACCAGTTTTCCTCTGGCCACCCGCCGATCGGAGCGCCTCCCGAGTTCCGCCCCCAGCCTTCGGGAGGCGCTCTGATCGGCGGGTGGCCAGAGGAAAACTGGTGCTGGCGGAAAACGTGCTGGCAGCCAGGTGAAGGAAAGTCCATTGCACGAAACTTCGTGCAACGGGCTTCTAGTAGATATATGAAAAGATGCTCAACGTCCCTAACTGTCAGAGAAATGCAAATTAAAACCATAATGGATATCACCTCACACCTGTCAGAATGGCTATCAACAATAAATCAACAAACAAGTGTTGGTGAGAATGTGGAGAAAAGGAACCCTTGTGCACTGCTGGTGGGAATGCAGACTCATGCAGCCACTGTGGAGAACAGTTCAAAAAATTAACAATGGAACTTCTGTTTGACCCAGCGATTCCACTTCTGGAAATATATCCGAAGAAACCCAAAACACTGATTCGAAAGACTATATGCACCCCTATGCTCATTGCGGTGTTATTTACAATAGCCAAGACTTGGAAGCCGTCCAGGTGCCCAACAGGAGATGAGTGGACAAAAAAGCTGTAGTTTTCGGGGAAGGCAAGAAAACAGATAATTGGTCATGTTCATCCCATGCAAATGAGCCACATCTCAGTCCAAAAAGTCATGACATTGAGAAGTTACATGATGGATAAGGGGCTGGGGTTGGAGGGAGGAGTCAGGCCTGGAAGCTCGTTGTTCAAGCCAATTTTTATGCAACAGAGTAACTAACTGGCACCTCAAGGGAGCAACAGACCCAGGTGTGTTAATCTTACAGGCTGCGACTGATATTCTTAATAATGACGTTTAATGAACAATCAGGATGTTATGGCTTCCCAGTGACCATTTAAGAAATGAACATACAACCTCTTGACTCCATGCTGCAAGACCCAGAAGATGCCTCCACCAAGTGCCCTCACCCAGGGCCCGACTCCACCAAGAAGCAAAGGGTTACAGGATGCTCGCGTTTGACCTTGGTATGTTGAACACTGCCAAGAGCAATATTCCCTTAAATTTTCTCCTTCTAATTAGTACAAGCTGTCTCTAGCTTTTTATCTCTCCACATGTAAGTGGAAATATGAGTCAAAAAGGAGACAAATTGTTCTTTGCTCCTTGCCTAGCTGCCACCAAGACGAATGACGCTCCCATGGGTTATGGGAGCACTTCAAGCAGCTAAGAGCCCGCATTACTCTCTCCCCGTGCCATGTGCAGGAAAGGAGTGAAGAATTCGCTGCATTGCACATCACTTAGATAATGAGCACCTACGGAATGTGAAGCATCCTATTGTTCGCTCCTTTATATATTTGGAAGGGGAGACGTGAACAGAGGGAAATAATACGTGTGTGGGTATATGTGGAGGAGGTGGTGAGAGTGTGTGTGTGGGTATGTGTATCTTTTGTTAGGCAATTTGCAGGTGCAGAGAGCTGAAGATAATGTCAAAGTGACAAGAGGTGGTGACAATCTCAGAAAGTGTATTTATACTTAAATAAGCTTTCTATATAGTTTTAAATAACCACTACTACTTGGGAAGACTCTGTAAATGTCCTCCAGGGAGAGCCAGATTTCAGTTTGAGAACGATTTGGAGGAGATAGTGTGAGAAGAGCTTAAGCACGAAGGGTATTATGCACCTCATTCCTCATGGCTGACTATGTATCCCAGAGGGCGAAGAAGAGGGGTTTGGGGGCTGAGGAGGGTGGGGGATGGAGGCTAATTACAGAATACTCCAACCTGCCTGGGAAGGAGCCAGGACATGACGTGGGTGTCTTGGGCTTCTTGTGTGACTGACAGAAATCCAGATTTAGGGCACTGTGGGGTCAATGCTGGCATTTCCTCAGGGGTGGCCGGGTCTGCGGGGCTGTGGGGGAGGGGAGGGAACTGTCCTGACAGGAGTACACAGGGTAGATGCGTGCGTCACTTCTTCATCTGCATCAGCACATGCTGAGGTGAGAGGAGCATGGGAAGCACCGGGTGGGCTGGGGGAGGACCAGTCTTCCCAGGACCTTGAACAGCCAGCACCTTCCAGAATTCCTGCCCCGTTAAGACCTCTGCCCCTCCCCCGCCCCCGGACAGATCTAACCGGGACCTGTACTGAGCAGCTGTTATTTTTCCTACCAAACACACTTCCACCAGGGCCGCAGCCCCGCCACTGTGCCTGCTGCCCCGGCGCTGTGTGGGGTGAACTGTCACGGGGATGGCGGGGAGAAGCACTGCCTGGAGAGACACGGAGAGAAGCAGCAGGCTCTCGGCAGGGTCCATGGCCTCCAACAAGGTAAACGGGCCAGGGACTGTGTCGGAAGTTAAGCAAGTGGCCAACGGCAGGACGTGGCCACACAGCCCGTGCCTCGGCTGCTGGTGGTCCGGGGCAGATGAGTTAGAGGAATGTCTACATGTCTTGGAATCCCCTGGTCCAGAAGGTTTAAACAGGGCTCTTACCTCTTCTACCGGGTTACAGCAGGCCCCCCTTATCCTCAGGGGGGATGGATCAAGACCCCCAGTGGGTGCCTGAAACTGTAGATAGCACGGAACCGGAATGTACTTGTTCTTCTCACCCACACTTCCCTTTTCACTTCACGGAAGCACTTGACGGCTCCTCACTGGCATATCTGCACTGCCGGCATCGCTGCTCTTGAGTTTGATGCCATTATTAAGTCATAATGAGACCTGCAATCCCAGGGCAGCGGATCTGCTCACCTCTGTGCCTACCAAGTGACTGAGGGGCGGGGAGTGTCCCCCGTGTGGACACACTGGACAAAGGGGTGAGCGGGACGACAAACGCTCCCCACACTGCTTGGAGCAGTGTGCAAGTCCCAGCATAGGAATTGTTCCTGGAACTTTCCACTTGCTATTTTCAGACCACGGTTGACTGCTGGAGACCGAAGCCACGGATAAGGGTGGGGGCGACTGTGTTCAAACAGAAGCGACAATGAAGCAGGGCCACAGGTGGCTTTGGTTCAGAAATGTCGCCTCCTTGGCAAAGGCCAGCCACCAATGGCTACCAAACCAGCTCCGATGGCCCATGGCAGCCTTGGAAAACACACGACCACCACGGCCTGTTTCCCTTTTCCTACAGCCGAGGCTTCACTGGGGGGACGGACACTGCTGACTGTGACTTACTCCACAGGTACACGGTTCAACCACACATGTCACACGTCTTCTCTCATGGACGGCACAGGAAGCCCCGACTGGGATTAAGGAGATGAAGGATCATTTCCTATCCTGGTGATCTCCAGACATTCAGAGGGTGCCCCCACCTCATTCCTAGGGTGCCCCCCCATCTCAGTCCTAGGGTGCCCCCACCTCAGTCCTAGGGTGCCTCTCACACCTCATTCCTAGGGTGCCCCCACCTCATTCCTAGAGTGCCCCCACCTCATTCCTAGGGTGCCCCCACCTCATTCTTAGGGTGTCCCCACCTCATTCCTAGGGTGCCCCCACCTCATTCCTAGGGTGCCCCCCACGCCTCATTCCTAGAGTGCCCCCACCTCATTCCTAGGGTGCATCTCACACCTCCGCACTCCACGGCCTCACAGTCCTGGCCCCTCTGAGATCCTCATCAGGTCCCCCCACCACCAGGCGACATGCCTGCTCAGCGAGCCATCTCAAAAACCCTCCCGCAGCATCACGGATGTCGAGTTCCAGACGATGTCAGTGTTTGGATTTAACTCTCTAGTCAATAGTTTCAGTTTCCACACCCCAGCGCTGGAGGCGGTGCATTTGCCCTCATGTGCATTTACTCATGGAGATGAGAGTGCATCACCACAGGACTGAGCAGGTCCTCTGGCCGGGAGTGTACGTGGCCTGCAGACAAGTGTCTTCAGCTCTCCAGGGCCGCGGATATTCGGAATAGCTGCTATTCTGGAATGTTACTGTACCATCATCACAAGCAGAAGGGGAAAACAGACTTGACTCTGGTAGGCTTAATCTATTACATTTTTAGCCATTTGCTGGGAAATAGTCTGCATTTGAAGCAAATTTCTATGGGATGGAGATTATTTTCCAGGTATCAATTCAGCTAAATGATTAGTTCCTTAATGCATCATTAAATTTAAAGGACTTTTTTGAATCCTCCCTCAAAATGTATCCATATTCATTCTATTCAAGTAAACCTGCCAAATTACTGGCATAAAACACATTGGTCTTTCATTGCACCGAATCATGAATCATTCTTCATTCTTAGGGATTTAGGGGAACTTAGTGTATAAATATTTTCAAATTATTTCCTAGAAGTTTCCTCGGCCTTCCAGCGATAATGAATTGCCCTTTTGGGTCAACTTCATTCCACCCATAGGCCCTAGATAACATTAAAAAAACCACAACCTACTTAATCTTCTCCTATCATAAAAAAACCCACCACCTTATGTCCAATACAACATGAGCATTTTCTTCTAAAACCACATCCATTTGTAGTAGCATGCCATATTTTCACAGTGAAACAAATACATTTAAATATGACTTATCTCCACCCTGCATTCGATTTCATTATCCAGCCAAAAAGTACCAAAGCAGATGTTCAGAGAAACAAGCCATGAAGCAAAGAGGTTTGCAAATTGTTTTTCTTATGTGTAAAATTCCAAATTCTTCTACAGGAATAGATAAAAATATATACACCTACTAGTATACTTTGATTAGATCCATATAGTTTAGTCATTTTCCCCACAGTCAGCAGGAAGAAACTAAAGATCACTGGCTGGGAGGAGGAGGCCTGGGTTCTGGTCAATGTTCTGATGTGTGCTCTATGAACTTGGGCAGCCTGCATCTCAGTTTCCTTGTCTGTAAAATGGGATAATAACCACTTTCTCTGTGCACCATACAGAGTTGTTATAAAAATCCATTTCTGTAGACACTTTAAATACATAATTTACTAACAAACCTTTGTAAACTGTGAAGTTAAATACGAGTGGGAATCATTATTGTTGCTATAATTATTATGTGCATATGATACATGATGGAATCCAGAAGATAAATTGTTATTAAGTTCTTTGTTTTTCCATAACCTTTACTCTAATAGTTAAAGGGGGTATTCATGCATGACCTTAAGAGTATATTATTTTTAAAAAAGAGAGAATGTAGCTACACCCATACAATTTAGTGCCATGATTCACTACCCTTCTCCCTTATTCCCGGTCCTTTCTCTTGCTCTTTCCTCCCTGCCCTTCCAGAGTTCAAGAGGTTTTGCAATTGGCAGCGTGTGAGTAATAGCTCATTTCATTCTCACTTGCAAAGAATGACTGACACCTCGAGTCCGAGAGGAGATGTGCGAGAACCTGTGGCCTTTTATTTATTGTCAGGATGGTAATTTTCTAAGTCTTTGAGACACTTACAACGACTTCTAATTAGCTGTCGCCAGGATGATGAGATGCGGATGCCTGGGAGGTTTTGCTATGCTTTCTAATGCTGTGCAGGGCGCTCACAGGTGCAGCTCACGGGAGAGGGGCGTGAGCGAATTCCCTTAGCGCAGTCAAGGCTGCCGTGGGCATCCATGGGACTGGGTGTGAGGTACCCAGAGCCTGAGCTGGGGGGAAAGAGACCCTATCGTTTGCGTTGGCAGAATCAGAAAGAGAACAGCAAGTCCTCGAATGAGCCATTTCTTTCACTGTCGTTTCGTGATGATGTTCATAGATGCATGGGAGCTTAACTCCTGTTTATACCAATGAGACTGTGGTAAAATCAGTTTTGTAATACATCGTTTTGCTTAAAGTCGCAGAATCCTACATAATATAATGCTAATATGCAAATTGACCGAACGGCGGAACAACGGGTGGCTATGAGGCAGACGCTCAACGCAGGAGCTGCCCCCTGGTGGTCAGTGTACTCCCACAGGGGGAGCATCACTCAGCCAGAAGCCGTGCTCACGGCTGGCAAGTGCAGCGGAGGTGGCGGGAGCCTCTCTAGCATCCGCGGCAGCACTAAGGACCCCTGGGGGAATGTCTGCCTGCCGGGGAGCGGGCCTAAGCCGGAAGGTGGACATTCCTCTAGGGGTCCCAGACTACGAGAGGGTGCAGGCCAGGCTGAGAGGAACTTTCCCCACCCCCCACCCCCGAGTGCATGAATGTTATGCACCGGACCTCTAGTCTATAAATAACACTAAGTGAGGACATACTGTCATAGATGTATTAGTTTCCCAGAGCTGCTATAACAAATTGCCACAGACTTGGGTGTCTAAAACCATGTAAATGAATCCTCTTGTGGCTTTGGGGACCCGGCGTGAGACATTGAGGCGTCAGGGGGTCACATTCCTGCTGGAGGCTCCGAGGGATACTCGCCCAGCATCTCCCAACTTCAGG
This sequence comes from Ia io, assembly GCA_025583905.1. NCBI lineage: Eukaryota > Metazoa > Chordata > Mammalia > Chiroptera > Vespertilionidae > Ia > Ia io. The sequence continues at coordinate 79,963,632 of JAJQQW010000016.1, read as the reverse complement.
TGGCTCCTGGGACCCTTGGCTTGCGATGCAATCTCTGCCTCCACCTTCGCACGACCCTCTTTTCTAGGCCCCGTCTGTCCCCTTTGGTCCAAAGGGAACATCCTTGAGAAAGGCTTTTCACCCCCGTGTGTGTGAGATGCGGAGGCCGCATGTGTGGAATGAGATGGGTGGGAGGAGGGAGAGGGGCCGGTGCCTGTGCCTTTACGTCCAGGAAGAAATTGTGCAAATAGCACCTGTGGCTGCGGTACCTTCCTACCTCTAGTTCCCCAAAGAATACAACCCCATTGCATTTTGATTTTCATCCCTTACTACCAATGCTGGACACATCTTTTTTTTTCTCTCCTGGTGCAAATCTAGTGAACCCAACTAGAAAAGAAAAAAAATCAGTATTTTGAAGAGAAGGAGAAAAGTAAACAAGATATTACAGAGTATGATTGACAACGACACATTTCTTTATCGCATCATTTGCTCTACAATTGTTTGCAGTAAAGCTAGCGTTACTAGCATTGAGAGACAGGTGACATTTCAAAGCGGGTCAAGCCTGCTCTGAGGGCACCTAACAGCACCCTGACTTACAGAGAGGAGGGCGGGATTGTATCTGGCCAATTAAAAACAGTAACAGTTCAGTCAAAAATGTTACCAGTAGTTCCATAGCTAGTACTGTCATTAAAACACACACACATGCACACACGCACACACACACATGCACACACACACACGCACACACACACGCACACACCTCACTGGTTTCTTGCAATGAGTTAGAACCGTGGTCGGCAAACTGTGGCTCGCGAGCCACATGCGGCTCTTTGGCCCCTTGAGTGTGGCTCTTCCACAAAATACCACGGCCTGGGCGAGTCTATTTTGAAGAAGTGGTGTTAGAAGAAGTTTAAGTTTAAAAAATTTGGCTCTCAAAAGAAATTTCAATCGTTGTACTGTTGATATTTGGCTCTGTTGACTAATGAGTTTGCCGACCACTGCTATAGAGGAAATGAGTTCAGGTTGGCATGGCTGCCAACCACAATGGAGTTCCCCACAGGAGAACCAAATCCCCGGGCCCGGGACAGTGAGGGAGGGAGGGAAGAGAGGCGGGTGGCAGTGGGGTCACAGGGCACCTTGGAGGAGCCACTGTCTGCACCCGGAGGCCGCACAGGCTGAAACGGTTCATCCCCGGCACGAGCACAGCAGAGGCGGAGAGAACACGCTCGAGCACGCCTCTCAGCCTGGCATGTGGCAGCACGGTGCCGCCGTCACAGGAACAGGGACTTCCCAGGGAGTTCAAAGATAAATAATGGGTGAACACTATAAGTAACGTGTGAACCTCCTAAGTGTACACATACCCTTTGCAATGAGTAGGGTACAGCCGACCAGGGAGTGAAGTTTCAGTGCTCACCAAAGAGGGAGAAAGATGAAGCAAAATTAGGATGAAAAAACTAGGGACGTGAGGAGCACATCGTTTTAGGCCGATCCATCCAAATACAGAACCAGTTCTTCTGTGCGCAGGAGTTAGAAGTGAATGCCGCAAACACACTCTAGACTCTTTATAGTTCAATGTAGAGGGTTGTGATGGTTACTTTTTTGGGTCAACCTGGAGGGTGTGTTTAGGGGAGATTGACATTGTAAGCGGTGCACTTTGAGCAAAGCAGATTGCCCTTCTCTTTTATACCTATACTAGAGCAGTGGTCACCAACCTTTAGGACCTCATGGACCACCAGTGGTTCGCGGATGCCGGATGCACGAATTTGTGCCCAGGTGGGGGTCCTTCGGCCTGGTTGGTGATTGGGGACAATCAGGTTGATTGGGGCCGGCTGGCCGGGGAGAGGGACCACAGGTGGTTGGCTGTGGGAACGCACTGACCACCAGTGGGCAGCTCCTGCATTGAGTGTCTGCCCCCTGGTGGTCAGTACATGGTCATAGCAACTGGTCCACTGGTCGTTCAGTTGACCAGTCCTAATGGTTGCTTAGGCTTTTATATATATAGATTGATTGCAGAGAGGAAGGGAGAGGGAGAGAGAGATAGAAACATCAATGATGAGAGAAAATCATCGGTCAGCTGCCTCCTGCACGCCCCACACCGGGGATTGAGCCCGCAACCAGGGCCTGTGCTCTGACCAGGAATCAAACCGTGACCTCCTGGTTCACAGGTCAAATATGAACCACTGAGCTACCCGGCCAGGCTCAATCCCCATTCTTTTGCTCCATGTGGTGTTTGTAAAATCGCTCAGGCAGCTGTGCATTGCTGTAGTGGGCATATCGCCATTGCTCTGTGGTTCTTTACTGTATAAATCCATCACTGTTAGCTTATCTATTCTACTGGCAATGGACATTTAGATCGTTTCCAGCATTTTATTAGTTACAGTGACTCTAAGGATATTCTTACTTAGGTCTCTCTGAGGACCTGTGTATGCACTGATGGTGGGCATGGACCTAAGAATGGAAGTGCTGGGTCATAGGATCGACTGAGCAGAGTCCCCCAAAGTTTTTCCAAAGTTCTTGAACAAATCTCCCTCCTGCTGGCACTTGATGCGAGTTTTAAAAGCCTTCCTGGTGGCTATCTCTTCTCCTCTAACTCCCGCTTCATCATTTCCAGGGAAGTCAGCAAACACTTCTTTATCCTGTCCGTGGCTTGGCACTAAATGGGGCTCCAACGTCGAAGCCAGATGGAGACATTTTTTAACCAACTGCAGGTTTCTTTAAAGAGCAATGATGTGATAAACAGTAAGTCATCTAGAAGCTAGGCAAAACTTAGACACCAAAAACTCAACTTGACTGATTGTGATACGAATTCACTAACAATCCACAGTGGCCTACTTCATTGTTAATATGAAATTCTGCCCCTTACTACCCATTCTTGGGGAACGTTTCATCTCTCTTTTATTAAAGATTCCTCTCTTTCAATTCCCAAAAGGCTTCTGTGCTTCTCACTTAGATATGTGTTGCTGAAATTATTATTTTTGCTTGCAATTTTTAATTTACTGGTTGTTATGTATCAACCGCACTTTCGCATTGCTGTGTGCTTAAAAGGAAACTTTACTTATCATGGCACAGGGGTTGTGACCTTCCCACAACACAAGGCGGTGATGTCGCAGGCATGAGAGCTCCCGTCGGTTGAAAGCGGGACATAGGCGTGGTGCTGGGCACTTTATTTACACTCTCTGCATCAACTCCCACAACACCCTTCAAATACAGACACTGTAAACAGCAGAAGTCCTTTTTCCTGTATATCTTTGCTTTCTTTCTCACAAACCTCACTACAGAGCAAGTCCCTTCAGGTAAGAGTCCAGGAGAGCCCCCATGGCCAACCCAAGGATGTCAGAAACATTTGACTGTGAGGGAGGTTGTATGGGAGAGGGAGGACCTAGGAACCTAAAGACAATTCTCCCTAAGAAACATTCATTTTAGCGCAGTCGCTAGCAATGTAACTCAAAGGAGAAATGTGGGCATGGAAGCTAATATATTCGCTTCCAATACTGAGAAAGCTGCAAGGGAACCGAGCCTGGAGAGAGGGTTCTGTGAGCCTCTTTGAAGGTAGAAGGCAGCATCTCACGGAGCCCATGCGGATGGCCGGCTCTGGGCTGCCACTCTAGCTCATTGCCGCCCGGATCACATGGTCCATTTGTCCAAAATGCATTCTCTGTCCGTGATGCTATAAGCCAGATGGGTCTGCCAGCTACAGTGACTCCGCTGGTGGGCAAGAGTGAGTTCCTGGGTGAGGTGCCTGGAGGGAAGCTCCCGGCCACCGCTCTAGAACACCGCATGCGAACTCAGGCGGCTGCGCTCTCTGTGGGTCTAGCAAAGGGACAAGATTTACATCAACAGCCCGACCCGCGTGGCTCGGTGGTTGAGCATTGACCTCTGAACCCAGAGGTTATGGTTCCCGGTTAGGGCACATGCACACGTTGCAGGCTTGGTCCCCAGTAGGGGGCGTGCAGAAGGCAGCCAATCAGTGATTCTCTCTCATCATTGATGTTTATCTCTCTCTCCCTTCCTCCCTGAAATCAGTAAGATTTACATCAATAGGACCAGGGAGTTGCCACATAAGTAGGCCGTGGGCAGTTGTTCTGTACAAGAGACAACATGGCTACAAGTTGAAACGTGGGTTGAAGCCAGCCAGGCCATCACTGCAGCGCTGCTATGAAAGCGTTAAACCCTTGCGGGTGGAAATTTCAAAACATCCCAGGGGATTCAGCCGCCTAATTCCCATAAGCGCTTTGAAAACAGACTCCTTGCTGAATAATTTGTAACAGGAAATGAGTAACAAGCTCGTGGTCAGAGGCTCCACTCCATCGTGGCTGTCAGCCTCCTCCATCCGCTTCCCCAGCCGATGGGCATTGATTTATACAAAAATGCTTGGCACCGACTCCTCGTCGGGCCCCGGCCTCTGCCCCATGGTCAGGGACCCCGACTTGCCCAGCCTCGGGGTCCTGCTCTGCGGACCATCTCTTTGAAGGAAGCTCTCGTTGGATCCATTAAAAATAACACATGGACAGAAATGTTATACACTTAAAACCTGGGAATTTCTCATGCTGTTCGGAAAAAAAAACACACAACACAATGCCAAACCACCGTCCTCAATGACAAAACAATCCTGATCTCAGAGAGACTTCTCTTTTTCAAATGGCATCCCAGAATTGATGAAACCTTCAAATACGGTGGGCTCAGCTCAAAGGCGCTTGCAAGCTACCTCTACATTACACGATTTAAAACGAACCTGTTTTAGAGGAATCACCAATTTACGTCCCCTTTTATTTTTTAAAAATATTTTTATTGATTTCAGAGAGGAAGGAAGAGGGAGAGAGAGATAGAAACATCAGTGATGAGAGAGAATCACTGATCGGCTGCCTGCTGCACACCCCCTCCTGGGGATCGAGCCTGAAACCGGGCATGTGCCCTGACCGGGAATCGAACTGTGACCTCCTGATTCATGGGTTGATGCTTAACCACCGAGCCATACTGTCTGGACTATTTTCACTTCTTTATGGTCTCTCTCCTTCCCTAGGTAGATAAGCAGTGGCTCAGGTTGATTTTGTTTAGGCTTTTGTATCCAGCACCAACCTTCATCAACTCCAGTTAAACACTGACTGAATACATGAATGGTTTCCTCCCGTCACTGCCCACCCCGCCACCTGCCTCCTCTATCCCCACATCCCTTCACTGCTGAGCAGGTATCTGTTGTGCTGGGAAACGCGGATGCATCTATGTGCGTCCCTTCATGTAAAAAGCTAGCATGACATCACTGCTCTTCACCGTGTGCTAACAGGTGGAGTGGTGGGCAGCCTGTGCCGGCGTCACATGTAAGCGATGCTCAAGCCGCCAGCTGCACTGCCATCCATCTTCTCCATCACGGAACTGGGGAGCGTCCCCTCGAACAGTCACTGGACTGAGTGCTCGGACGGTGGGGGCTCCCAGGAGGCTCAGAGTGCACCTGCCGGCCGGCTGCTGACCACCTCCTTGAAGCATCAGCGAGACGAGACGTGTGTGCATCTCCTAGGCCTCCCTGAGCCTCCGGAAACATGGTTCCTGCTGGCTCTGCAGCAGTGGTGGGGAGGGGGGGCAGGCTCACAGAGAAGCTGGACCACAGCTGCCTGGCAGGCCTGCGCGGCGAGGGGTCTGGTCAAGTCGGCCACTCCCCCGACGTCTTTCTCGGTCCCTGCACTGCTGCTGGCTGTTCTCAGCGCCGCACTGCCTGTCTCCCTGAGGCCTCTGACCTGGTGGCTGGAATGGCCGTGGGGAGTGTGTGGCTCCCCTGCCTGCCCGGCCTGAGCCCCGCAGCCCGCTCCAGCCTGACGCTGTCCAGGGGCAGTCGTGTCTGCGTGCCGGGAGCTTCCGTGGCCGCCACTCCGGGGCACCTAGCAAAGTGGATCTCCGAATGCGGGGCGCATGGCCCCACTTTTGTCATTTTGCTGCGTCTACATGAACTGGCCTACGCAGTCCCATCACAGACATGACTGAGGATGTGCTCCTGGGCCTTCCCGGCTAGAAACACAGTGGCGCCTGAGCACACACGGCGCCCTTAGAGAACGGGCGCCGAGGGAAAGGTAGGAACAGCCCCTTAGCCAGCCTTCCCGTGGCGCACAGGCCGAGCACTGGAGCGGGCGTGGCACAGCGTGCGCTGTGGGAAGTACAGGCGCCATCCCCTGTGGACCAAGCTCGGGGTGAAGGCTTTAGGGAGCCGGTGAGGGGGTTCGGCAGGAAACAGCACAGGCCGATGGTGACGCGCGAGCCAGGGGCGGTCAGAGAGCCTGGACCCCACTTGGATGTGTCCATTCACTAACCTGGGGACTGGCTGGCATCCCACATGGAGTGGGGGGCACCTCGGAGGGCCGTACAGAGTCCAGACCTGGCTGGCCGAGGTCTGCCCGCAGCACGCTGAGGCTTAGGGGCCTGGAGGACACCCGCTCAGGCGCGGACAGCCCTCCGCCCACAGGCTGTGAGGGTGCCACAGCAGCCCCCACCGACCAGGGCGAGCTCACAGACAGTGCCAGAGAGACAGTGGACACCCCCCCGCCCCCAGCTCAGTGCCACCCCAGGGCACTAAACCCCACTCCTAATAAAGCCAGAGAGCCTTTTGATGATTTCCCTTTGTTGCTTTAAAACCAAACAGCTTGCTTATTATTGGCCTTCTCATGCGACTGAATACTTGGGGGCATCTGAATACTGAGCCGGCGTCTGCGCTTATCCAAATCCAATCTCTGCCGAGACCCCAAATGTCACATTTCTGCAGTCAGAGAAGACCAGACACTGTACAAACCACGATTCTGCCCCGGGCACTCAGCCACAGAGGCGGGGCTCAGCCTCCTGCCCCACCTGCATCCCAATGGCCCCGCGCTGTTCTGCCGTCGGCACAGACCTGCAACGCGGTATTGGTTGGCTGTAGGACAGCATCCAGAGTGTGGGGCCGCAGGCTGGTCAAGGCCTGTGGTGCCCTGACAGCTGCCTCCCTGGCAGGAGGCCTGCGGGGGCCGTGACGCGGATGGTCACAGGTAAGGATACCCCGGGGCAGAGAGAGCCCCCGTGAGCCTTCCCCCGGCCGTGGCCATGCTCTTTGTCCTCCGTTTTCCAGTTTGCCTCCAGGGGACCTGCCAGGAGGCAGACATAACCTTCCTGGGGCTGTGCTGGTCCTAGAAGCAGGATGGGGAAGAGCTGACATCGGCAGCAGAGCCTACGGCGTTTACACAACTGACGGCTGCCGCACGTCAGAGGCATGCTTTGCACTGGGCACCCCGTGGTGTTACCAACAAGCAACTTTTCCCGCCAACTGAAAGGTCAACATCAAGTGAACACACTCAAGCAACCCCCTCACACCGTCCGTGAGAGCGCTGGCTACACTCACGCTGCACATGACATCCACGCGTGTGTTGGCTACCGAGTTCTGAGAGCGGTTCCCACACGGCTGACTTGGGGTTTGGCCTGGACTGAATCTCTTCTAACTTGACCGTAGAGCCTCTTATCCTCTCTTACACAGGATCAGGGGATGGTAAAGAACAAAAAGATGCAGGCACTTAGTAGCCACCGTGACATTTGTATGGTCCTTCTTCTTGACACCATGGGCAGCGCGTTAGCTCGGGGGTCGCGGTTGGGCACGACGAGCCCACGTGGATGCAGAGCCGCCTCTCCTTTCAGAGGGAGAGCCTGGCAGCCCTGGCCACGGGCTCAGTGGGCTGAGCATCATCTGCGTGCTGAAAGGTTGTCGGTTTGATTCCCACTCAGGGGCACATGCCCAGGTTGTAGGTTCAGTCCCCAGTCAGGGTGTGTACATGAGGCAACCGATCAATGTTTCTCTCTCCCTCTCCCTTCCTCTCTCTCTAAAATCAATAAAAACATACATTTTTTAAAAAGAATGCCTTCCAACTCATGTGGGAAGGCCCAGAGCATAGCTAACACTAATTAAAGAAGGTCTGTTACTATTCTGAAACCCTTCATATCTGGAGGAAGCGGGAGACGCAGGCCCCGCAGACATGCATTTCTTCTTCCTTCCGGCGTCAGTTAGACCTTGAGCAACATGACACCAGGGATGGCGGTGTAAAAGCATCCTCTAGGCACACTGCCATCTAGCAAACATTTGGTAAGTGTCTATCACACACCAGCATTCGTTTCTGCACTCCAGCGAGGAACAGTGAGAAAGACAAACATCTGAGTCCCCCCTGGCATGTCTATTCCAGCAGGAGAGAGAGATAATAAGCAAGAAAAATGAGTAAGCCTGCCTGGTGTGGCTTGGTGGTTGAGCACTGACCCATGAACCAGGAGGTCATGGCTCAGTTCCTAGTCCGGGCTGGATCCCCAGTGTGGGGGCGTACAGGAGGCAGCTGATTGATGATTCTCTCTCATCACTGATGTTTCTATCTCTCTCCCGCTCCCTTCCTCTCTCTGAAATCAATAAAAAACATATTTTAAAAAAGGAAAATGAGTAAAATAAGTGCCTCGCTGAATATTGACAAACGTTGAGAGAAAGAAGAGAGCCAGGCACGCTGGGGTGGGAAAAGCCTTGAACTTTTAGTAGGATGTTCAGGAGGAGTCCTGTGGAAATCCTGTTTGAGTCAGTAGCTGGAGGAAGCGGGGAAGCGAGCTGTGCAGGCGTCTGGGGAAGGAAGGCTCCAGACCGAGGGCGCAGCCAGTGCAAAGGCCCTGAGGCACCGCGTGAGCAGGAAGTCGAGGCAAGAAGAGCCCAGGGACATGGAGCACAGCAGGCAGTGGCCGGGCAGGGCCTGTGGTCGGGTCACGTTGGGCCCAGGAGGCCACACTAAGGACTCTTCTGAGTGGGACGGGAAACCAGGACAGGCTCTTAAGCAGAGGGTCAGCTCATCCTACTTCCCTTCCCATAGTGTGACCCAGGCTGACGCGCAGAAACCGGACTCCATGAGGAGCGAGGTTAGGGGACCGGTCAGAGGCTGCTGCAGTAATCCAGCCACGAGACGGGGGGGTCTGTCCCAGAGTGTGGATGGGACAGACTGGGGAGATGGGGTTGGAGACTGGAGAGATGCACATCCGCTCCGTTCGTCAAACTTAACAGCAGGTCAAACAAACTGCCAGAAAACCCTTCCTCACCCTCACGGGTGCAGAGAGTGTGCGGTGCCCTCCGCAGACACAGGTAGGAAAGATCCGCGGAAATTCATACTCATTCCCATCCATGTGCTCCCTGCCAGGCTGCGTGTCTATTCTTAGTCGTCCCATTACAAGAAACACCTCGAATCAAACAGACTTGATGACTTAACCGCTGAGTTCCTGTGTCTATTCCGTATACACCGATCTTAGAGGACGTTTTCATTCGTATGTGCGGTTACTAACTGGACGCTCCCCACGGGCACACACAGGCCTCACTGACAGCCAGGGTTTGCTGAGCACATTGCGAGGTGCCAGCTCTCCTCCGCATGCCTGTTTCAGAGCATTAGTACTTCATCCCAAACAAAGACCCCTCTTCGCTTGGAGTCCCCTCCTGCAGAGGGAGCTGCCTCGCTGGGTCTGCACCTCCCCCCAGGGGCAGCCCATACCCAATGACTGGTCCACATGGGGCCCTGGTCTCCATCCGCAATTCTGAAGGGCCCTGCGAGCTCCCAGGCCCAGTGTCTCCTTCGGCCCGTCCGGCTCTCTGAGTCCCTCGCGGGTGTGGCTCCTGAGAGCACAAATGTGTTGCCCATAAACGTCTGCCTCAGTCTAGTTACCAGGGACCCAACCGAGGAAGGACATCCTGGCCTTGTCTGTAAAATGTTGTTGAATGAAACTGAATATCAAAGTCACAGATGCAGACACAGTTTCAACCACCAAAATACCGACGAGGACTCAGTGGGAATGATTATTAACTACTGTGATGCTCAGTTTTAATTCCTAGGTAACCCCCAAACTGCTTACCATGTCCGGTCATCCTTAAAGAAAAGGCTTTTAAAATGAGCACCTAACTTTCAAGAGAAAAATCCCTTGCCATTGTACAAAATGTATTCCCTGCTCTTCACATTACAGGAAACACGTGTGCAGAATTCTTCTAAAAAATCACTGTCATTAGAAGTCAGTGTACATGACATAATTACCTGAGCGCATGTGTATCTCGGAAGGAGAACGAGACAGTTGCATTTGAAATTGTTCTCTAAGTTCCTCAGCTGCTCAGCCACTATGGAAATTACATATCTACTAGAGGCCCGGTGCACGAAATTCGCAGGATTGGGCCTAAACTGGCAGTTGGACATCCCTCTCACAATCCGGGACCTCTGGCTCCTAACCATTCACCTGCCTGCCTTCCTGATCCCTCTAACTTCCCTCCCCTGCTGGCCTCTCCCTCTCACACCATTTTTCTCTCTCCTTTTACTGACTCATCATTTATAAACTTTTCTTTCCTCCTTATTTCCTACTTCTGTTCCATCATCCTTCTTCCCATCTTTCTCCTACCCTCCCTCCCTCCGCACATTCCTTTTCTTTTATCTTTATCCCTGCCCTCCCTCCCCTTTTCTTTCCTTCCCACCTTAATTTTTTTCTTCACTTCCTCCCTCGGACCTGCTTTGCTCCCTCCCCCATTTCTTCCTTCTTCCCATTCTCCTTTTAAGCTCTACCAGCTCCCCTTTAAAACTTTTCTTCCCTCCCTCTTTCTCTCTCATCCTACCTTTCCCATACATTCTTCTCTATTTACTTCCACTACTTTAATATCTATCTACCTGCCTAATTATTCACTATTATTTATCTTTTTTCTTTTCTGACTCCTACTTTTAAAATCTGTCCCCAGTACTCAATTATACTTGATTTTCATTATAGCTCCTACAGTTCACTCATACATCCTCTTTCCTTCTTTAACTCTGCTCTCTACTGACTCCTCTATAAAGTTCTTCCTTCCCTCCCTCCCTTCTTAAAGCTTCTGTTGGGGGGCGGGGCATTAACTCCCAGCCCAGGGCTCAGCCCCAGCCAGGTGTTCACTGCCCCCCCTTCCCCGCCTCCTCGCCACCATCCTGTTCCCATTCCCTTCCCGGGACACCCGGCCTAGCAAGGGTGGCCAAGGCCCGCACAGCCTGGGCACTGCTGCTGCCACCGCAAAGCAGGAGCGCCTCTTCCCAGAAGGCCTCAGACCCTCCACCACTCTGTCCCAGACCCGTGGGTGCCTCCCTGCCAATGGCCCACGCCGGGGGCCACCACCCTCCTCCTCGCAGGGTACACCTGCTCTCCACCCCACCCCCGCAGTTGCCACCCCCGCCCACGTGCAGCCCCGCATTTCCTTCCCTTTTCCATTCCTGCGTCTTTTTCTTGTTCCCTTTCTGTATTTCTGTTTCTCCTCTCAGCCTGTCTGCATGCAGGCCTGCCATCCTCTCCCTCTCCTTTCTTATCCGCGCCCCCCCCTATAGTATCCTCTCCTATCCTGGTCCTTGCAGCTACCTGAGCAGAGGGCGGGGACGCAGCCTACTGATCCGGTCGTGACATGAGGCTGTACTGGATAATTTGCATATTCTTCTATTATTAGTATAGATGGTGTAATGAAAATATATAATGGATAATGAAGTGCGTATTCACAAGGTGGATCTATTCACAGGTGAATATGCTCAGACGTGCTCTCTGGATGGGGAATCTCTTGCAAAGTATTTTAAACACAAAGAAACGCTGCCTGCCCCTGGAGACCTCAGCATGTCACCATTAGTTCATCTCCCTGGAAACAAGAGAGCTTTATAACCATGCGTCTGGTAATAGCAGCGACCTGATAATATATGACACAGATAGAGCAATTGTAACTGCACCACAAAACGCTTTGTGTATGCATTACTACATTCCAGTAACATCGAAAGAGAGTGAGGGGGACTATTCCTTTTCTCTTTTGTTTGACGAACAGCATCTCCAGATCAGAGATTCTCTCTCTCTCTCCTTCTTGCTCCTATTTTAGTTTGGAAATGATTTCTGTTCTAATGTTTTTACAAAACACAACAACAACAAAAAAACCCAGGTATACAGATTGTTCTTTGGGAAGCTGAGAAATTATTGCACGATCACAATAAATCACTATAATGAGACATAAATAAGCGGAGAATAACGATGTGGGAACAGCTCGTTGTTGCTACAAGATTTCACTTGTCCTACCTGGAACTATGTCATTTTGTTTTATAATGTTAGGATTAGAAGTAATTTTTAAATCACCTATTTCAAATGACTAATTTTTCAGAAGAAAAAAAGAATCAGGTGCAGTAAGTTACACGTATTTATCTCAAGGTCACTCCGCTAGCTGTTGCAGAGTTCCCGCTAGAAACCCGGCCTCCCTTTCAAGGTGAGGCGCTCCGCACAGCACAGCACAGGTTTAACTCTGTTCTCTCGCAGCAAACCACCACGTGATGAACACACTGTAAAAAGTGTAACTGTGTGATTATGCTAAGACTCTAGAGAGAACTGCCGTCAGAACAGAAATGCTGAGACATGCCTGGGCAGTCATGGAGGGCTCCTCTGTGTCTTCAGCCCATCTGTGCTCACGTAGAGCACACGTGTCTCTTTCTGGCCCCATTTAGTGACCCCACACAGGGGTACCCCCTGCTTAGAACCAAGGGGGTGGTGTTATAGCTTGTCTGTCTGCTACCCAGTCAGTAAAATTACTAGTATACCCGCGTGAGAGGCAGCTCATCTGCCAGTTCACCCAGCAGGGAGGCAGGTTTCCCAGGACAATTCAGAGTACCTCCCAGAGCCATTCGTCCGGGCATGGACCTGAGTCTCAGGATGATACCGCCTGTGAGGTCCTAAGCATATTACTTCCTTGGAGACTCCATTTACTTCTCTGTAAAGAGTCAGTGATAAAGGCACCTACTCATGCAGCTGGATTATTGTTTAAATTATCGTTTTTCTCCAAGTCTCAACTATGAAGAGTAGGACTCACATTGATTGCTGAGACCAGAGCAAGCACCATACATTCCACTGCAGGTGCAAGACCGACCAAGATATGAGCTGTTCCTCCACATGAAGCTGCTAAGGAACTGCACGTAGAAGCAATAGCTACAAAGACCCGGAGTGAAACATGCAATGCTGTCCAAGAACACTACTTAGAAAACTATCTTCCATAAAGCTGAGACGGTCAGCCCGCTCCCACCCCCACATCTAAAAGGAGCTGATGGGCTTTGTCTGCAGCATGAAGCCCAGAACCCATAATGCAGAGGAGGAGCTAAGGTCATTGACCTGGGGTAAGACTGAGGCATCCAAATCATTTAACAGCCCTCTAGGCCAGTGGTCGGCAAACTCATTAGTCAACAGAGCCAAATATCAACAGTACAACGATTGAAATTTCTTTTGAGAGCCAAATTTTTTAAACTTAAACTTCTTCTAATGCCACTTCTTCAAAATAGACTCGCCCAGACCGTGGTATTTTGTGGAAGAGCCACACTAAAGGGGCCAAAGAGCCGCATGTGGCTCGCGAGCCGCGGTTTGCAGACCACTGCTCTAGGCAACTCTGGAGGTCAGGGCCATGTTTCCAAGTGAATGGTTCTCAAAGTGGGGTCCCCACAACATCAGCATCACACCATTGAGAATTTACTAGAAACTCTAATTCTTTGACACTAGGGCAAGACTGCTCCATGAGACACTCTGGGTGTGGAGCCCAGCCATGGCTGAGCTGACGAGTTTTGGATGATTCTGATGTGTGTTAGGTGAGAACCACTGCTCTAGTGAAGTGGAGGGTCTAAGTTAGGGAACCCTGAGTGACCTGGGGTTTGGGGCCTGAGTCTGAGATGAGAGAAGAGTATGATTGAAGTCCAGACTTCTGTGATGGCAAAGAGGTAGGGGTACAGGGTCAAAGGATGACAAATCAACTCTGCTCAAGGGAAACAATGCTTTGATAACTCCAAGTATTGTTAGTCAAAGGCAGCTTTCCCATTTATAAGAAACTAGAGGTCCGGTACACTCAGGGGGTGGGTGGGGAGGCGGTGCGGGGCAGGATCCTCAGTTCAGCCTGTGCCCTCTCGCAGTCCGGGAGCCCTTGGGGGATGTCCCACTACAGTGGAGGCGGGAGAGGCTCCCGCCACTGCCTCTGTGCTCACCAGCCGTGAGCCAGACTTCTGGCTGGGTGGTGCTCTCCCTGTGGGAGTGCACTGACCACCAGGGGGCAGCTCCTGCATTGAAAATCTGTCCCCTGGTGGTCAATGCGTATCATAGCGACCAGTTGTTCTGCTGTTTGGTCGATTTACATATTAGCCTTTTATTATATAGGATGAATGATTAAAAAACAACAACAAAGAAATGAATGATGCCAACACAATTAACTATCTGACCAAAAAAGACCCTTAACAACACACATGTATACATGTATATATTTAAAGCCTTAGACTCAACGAATCTATTTGACAAAAATTGTATATCTGAATAGCTTGTTGGAAACAACTGCTTAAAGAAGAAATTCAGATTTAGTCAAAGAAAAGCTATAGAACATCCTCAATATCACCCACAAAAAGTGATTTAAAAAAATGATGAAGGGTCAAAGGATACAAATAGCTAAATCACAGAAGAAGAAATCAAAATGATTTCTATGAGATGATGTCCAATCCCTCAGGTAGCCAGGGAGATGCCAATTATAGCCATCATACACTTATAAGGCTGCCCCAAATTCAAAATTGCAATGCTATCCAGTACTGAGAAGACACAGAAAAACCGACGATATCAAATGTTGTTGAAGGGGGTGTACACTTTACAGAAAAAAAGCAAAAAGCATAAAGATTTTGGAAAAATCGACATATCTATTACAATAAAGTAAATAAAATATTTTATGATTAATATTCAAATGTTAACATTCAAATATCAAATGTTTGCATTAATATTTGATCTACTATATATACATATATATATACATACATATATATATACATACATATATATATATATATATATATATATATATATATATATATATATATATATATATATAAATACATATTTTATATTATCCTAGGACCAGGAGAATCGTTAATGGTTGAATGAGAAAAGTATGCCATCTGCTATCTGTTAATATCAAAGGCTAAAGGCATAGTCCTTTGTATTTCTGTGTAAGTGGAGAATTGAACAGAGTTAACTCACTTGAAGTCATCATCTCCTCTGGGACACACCTAGAAAGTCAAGGTGAAATGTAGTGAAACCACATTTAAAATACTGAACTTAAACTGAAAAGAGCTCCCTGAGAAATACCAGGGCACTCAGTGTGGAGAGCAGAGGCTGCGATACATGGTTTACAAGCTGCTCCAGGCAAATACAGCCCTAATGCTGAGGGGGCTGTGGGAAGGGAGACCCCATGCTGACAGTCAGATCATGCCCGGTGCTTGATGATCAGTGCTCAGTACTCGGGGCTTGGTGCCTGGTGCTCTGGAAACATGGGGCCAAGAGACACAATTTGAAAGAGGGCCGGGCCATGGTGGTCCAGTGGTTGAGTGTCGACCTATGAACCAGGAGGTCATAGTTCAATTCCTGGTCAGGCACATGCCTGGGTCGCAGGCTTGATTCCCAGTGTGTGGTGTGCAGGAGGCAGCCAATCAATGATTCTCTCTCATCATTGATGTTTCTATTTCTCCTTCTCCCTTCCTCTCTGAAATCATTAAAAAAAATCTATTAAAAAAAAACACACAAAAACTTGAAAGAGGGACTTGACATGGGACAAATTCCACCAGCAGACTAAGGATACGCTAAAAAGCTTATGATCCATGAGGGCCAAGGATTAAAAAAGAATCAAGCACAAGAAACTGGAATTCCCCACTAAAGTAATTCACCAAGACCGGAAGCCAAGAAGGGTCAGAAATGTGCAACCAGGAGGCCAGATGGAGGGGAGTGGGAACCCCTTGGTAGGACTGACTTTGTGTCCAGACAACTTGCAAAGCAAAACAAAACGACAAAAATCCCTGAAGAGAAGCAGACGATGTATAACTATGAGGTAAACTATACAGGGTGGGGCAAAAGCAGGTTGACAGTGTTTATATGGAAAATAACACAGTAATAAACAATAATACAATCATGAACTGTTTCAGGTGCTCACAGCTAAAAACCTGTTTTTGTCCCACTCTGTATGCAAAGAAGACACAAAAAACCTCATTTCTATGCAGCTAATATCACTGTGCAATACACAGAAGGCAAAAACTGATGGCAGTACGTGGAGTGACTCAGTGACCCACCATCCAAGCAGAAATTGTAAGTTTCCTTTTAGAAACTGATGGATTGAACACTGTAACGCTAATTTGGCTGTAGAGCATTTGAACGACACACATTACCACACAGTAACTATTAGGTATGTTTCGAATAGCACACTCAACTAATTTTCAATGCACAAGAAATTTTTCAAAAGCTGACCACTCACTTTTGAAAAAAAGTCACAACAAATCCCCCAAAACAACAACTGTACAGACCATATCCTATTATCACATGACAATTAAAGTAGAAATAGTCAGTATCAGAGCAATTTAAAAATGCGCATGTAACTAAAAGTCACACTACAAAATAGTACATAGGTTGAGGAATAAATTATAATTAAAGCTATAGAAATTACTTATTTAGAATAAAATAATAATAAATATCAAAATAAACCCCAAAATATATAGAAACCCAGAAAATATAATAGAACTGGAACTAAATATTATAGAGAAATGTTAGATATTTAGTAAATAGCATTTGTAAATGGGTTTTCCATAAGGAAAAAAAATTGATCTTTATCTAAAACTACTAGAGACCTGGTGCACAAAATTCGTGCACGGGGAAGGGAGTGTCCCTCAGCCCGACTTGCACTCTCTCGCAATCTGGAACTGCTGGCTCCTAACCACTCACCTGCCTGCCTGCCTGATTGCTCCTAACCCCTCTGCCTGCCTGACTGATGCTCCTAACCATTCTGCCTGCCTGACTGATCACCCCTAACTGCTCACCTGCCTGCCTGATCACCCCTAACCACTCTGCCTGCCTGCCTGATTGTCCCTAACCACTCTGCCTGCCTGATGCCCCTAACTGCTCACCTGCCTAACTACCCCTAACCACTCTATCTGCCTGCCTCATCGCCCCTAACCACTCGCCTGCCTGCCTCATCAACTCTAACCACTCGCCTGACTGCCTGATTGCCCCTAACCACTCTGCCTGCCTGCCTGATCACCCCTAACTGCTCGCCTGCCTGCCTGATCGCCCCTAACCACCTCTGCCTCGGCCCCTGCTGCTGCAGCTTCAAACAGAAGGAAATTCAGAATGACGTCTGGAAGGTCATTTGGCTCTCTGATTTAATTAGCATATTACGCTTTTATTATTATAGATACTTTCACATGAGATCCAGATATTGTGAAGACCAAAATGAAAATAAACAAAACAAAACAAAAACAAAAAAAAACCCCAAAGAATAAAAAGTTCTTGAAATTATCAGAAGAAATTGCAGAAGGCTCTATGACCTTGATATAGTAAGGAATTTCTGCAACAGGAAACAGCATAACCAGTTAAGGAAAAAGGCTGAAGTTGACAACACCCAAACTTAAAAATTCACACACACCCCTACTCCAGAAACAAAGTTAGAAGGCATTTTAAAGACTGCAAGAACACTTGGCGATATCAGAATATCAATGAACTAGAATTCAATAAGAAAAGGTCAAATCAATGGGGAAAGTAGATGAAGCCACAATTCACAGAAGAGAAGACC
Organism: Ia io; assembly: GCA_025583905.1. Classification (NCBI taxonomy): domain Eukaryota; kingdom Metazoa; phylum Chordata; class Mammalia; order Chiroptera; family Vespertilionidae; genus Ia; species Ia io. Next base: position 79,946,051 of record JAJQQW010000016.1, on the reverse strand, counting down.
AAGTAACCAATAAACTTATAAGATGCTACATGTCACTAGCAATGAGGGGAATGCAAATAAAACAATAAAGAAAGCGCACTGACTGCCAAAATGAAAACGTCTGAGTTACCAAGTGCTATGGAAGCTGCACCCACAGGAGCTCTCCCGCTCTGTGGGGAGGAGTATCCAATGGGACCACTCCACGCAGCCATCAGCCGGAGCTGAGGATGGGGGCTGGGGCTGTTGGAGAGGACCATTCATTACGGCTACCTGCATATCTCCCAAACTCATGCCCTTTCTTTTAACAAATGCCATGCTTTTTTTCTGTGTCCTGTAAATCTAACTTAATACTACCCTCACCAGGGCTCAGTGAATATCACAGGTGCTGGTGAGGAGCTCATCGAAGAGTGTCAGCTGAGCCATCATGTTTTTAAAAATATATTTTTATTGATTTCAGAGAGGAAGGGAGAGGGAGAGAGAGATAGAAACATCAATGATGAGAGAGAATCATTGATTGGCTGCCTCCTACATGCCTCTACTGGGGATCAAGCCTGCACCCAGTCAATGATTCTCTCTCATTCCTGATCGGGAATCGAACCCAGGACCTCTTGGTCCACGGGATGACTCTCAATCCACTGAGCCACCACACCCGGGCTGAGCTATCATTCTGGTGCGATGGCCCCCCTTTTCAATTAAATTAGGGTCTCAGTGTTTCATCTATTTCTAGACATTTCAGTCACCAGCTCTGACAATGTACATAAGACAAGGTCGCTCTGTCAAATGTACGTAATAGAACAAATGATTGGCAATTTATTATGTAACTCCAAGGAGAATTTTCACACACGCAACATCAATGCCACTTTACAAGGTCACACCATCATTTGCTTTTCAGTTCAGAACTGGTTGGGTTGGTTACAAACTTTTCTTTTAAAAACTTAACTTGGGCCATTAATCAACCAGTGAGAATTTGACTATCTACTATGTGAATAAGCAATTTTTTTGTTACTACATTAAAAATGCAAAGGAGATAAGAACTTATGATGTAACTAATAATGGAAAATGACCAACCACTCTTCAAGTGTGTTTCTGAATTTCACTCAGAAAAAAAAAAAAAAAAGTCCAAGAAAATAGAGCAATCTGGGAAAACTAGAGTGCTAATGTTGGCCAGCTAGCTCAGTTGGTTAGAGCAGTGATCAGCAAACTGCAGCTCACGAGCCACATGCGGCTTGCGAACCGCGGTTTGCCCCTCTGTTGACTAATGAGTTTGCCGACCACTGACCTAGACTCTCGATTCCAATAATTACAGGCTGTTGTTGTTCCTTGTGATTAAGCCCCTATCCCAGTGGTCGGCAAACTCATTAGTCAACAGAGCCGCAGTTTTCCGACCACTTGGTTAGAGCATCATCCTGGTACAACAAGGTTGTGGGTTCAATCTCAGGTCAGGGCACATTCAAGAAGCAACCAATGAATGCATAAATAAGTAGAACAACAAAACATTGATAATGTTTCACTCTCTCTCTTCTTCCTAAAGTCAATTTTTTAAAAAAGCACAGTGGTAAATTAACATGTAATTTACTCTTTTCTTCTTCATTTGATATTACATCTCTTTCTTTTAGTCACTCTTACGCAATAACAGCAAATTCTGGGCCACTAAATGAAACAGCAGGGTTCTTGCTCCCAATCCTATGGAACATAATTAGATGTTGGGGAAAAAGAAATTTTCATATTACTTTTAGAAGATACAAAAAAAGAAAACACAATTTCACCAGCACTAGCAGTTTTGTGAATTTGCAGAAATGTGTTGAATTAACCTCCCCTTTTAATGGCCACAGTTGGATTATTAAAAGAGTTTTGCTTTGGATTAAACAGTCCCTTTGTGAATCTAGATGAATCAGAAAGGAAATTGTTTTGGGGACAGCCCAGTACTGACCCCAGGGTGGGGAAGAGCCATGAGCAGATGCCCACCACCTCCCTCCTTCTCCCTCTCCACTCACACCCTTGAGGCGGCAGCAGGGACACAATCCTGCTGACCTCTGACCTGCAGGTCCAGGCTGCTGGTTCTCATGCACAGCCAAACCGAAAGCAGACCTGCTGGTGCAGTTTTAACCCCTTAGCATTCAAGGAAAGACACCCACAAGAACTGGGCTCAGCAATGTCACAGCTCAGAAGCCCAGCTCTGAGAGCCACAGGAGGGGAGGCCCCTGGACCAGCGCCATTTCCCTGCCTCTCGGTCACTCAAAGTGCTTGACCCATGTTCTCTCATCTCTGAGCACGAGCAAACCGCAGTCATCCCTGTCTGTGGAGGGTGTCCCTGGGTTCTGAGCAGGGCAGGGTGACAGTGGCCTCTGCATTTGCCTGATAAGGAACACATTCACTCCCCCGTTGATGACCTTGAGAGAGGAGAATGCTGACAAAGCAAGCCAATGGCCAGAGGGGCTGCTCTCCCAGTGCTGAGTTTTTCAAAAGGAAGGCAGACAGGGGAGGTGGAGGAATGAAAATTGCCATGAGGAAGAGAGAAGGAAAGTGTGGCCATGGCAACTGATTTGGGTACCAGAGAAGGAAGAAGGGCTTCCATGAACCAGTGTATCTCTCTCTAAGTGCAAGTGAAGTAGGTTCAAGTGTGTGGTCGCCCTGCCCGCATTGCTGGGAGAGCCTCCGTGCTCACATCCGCCCTGAGATGGTTGTGGACGAGAAGGGGCCACGCGCTCACCTGACTGGCTCAGGGGAGGCCTGTGTGGTGGCCTTGCAAACTCAGAGACCAAAGTAACCACACAGGATGGTCTGAAATTAAAACCTTTTATTTACTTTTAATTTTTTTTTTTTTTTTATTGATTTTAGAGAGGAAGGGAAAGGGAGAGAGAGAAACATCAATGAAGAGAGAGAATCATTGATCGGCTGCCTCCTGCACGCCCCCTACTGGGGATCGAGCCCGCAACCCAGGCATGTGCCCTTGACCAGAATCAAACCTGGGACCCTTCAGTCTGCAGGCCGACGCTCTATCCACTGAGCCAAACCAGCCAGGGCAAAACCTTTTAATTAAAAAGCAGTTATGGTGGGTAGTCATGTCCTAGGCGGGTATCTTCCCTGACAAATATCAGTCTTTACCTTCGCTGAGCCTGTTGTCTTTCTGCATCTATGATAACGAATCGTGGGATGTCAAAGTCTTTTTCCTTATAACGGGCCCCTCAGGGCACAGGCAGTGCTCTGCCGCTGATCCCCTCACTGTTACTGAGCTCACTGCTGACTGTTAACTGTCCTGCACCCACCTGAGTAAAAGAAAGGTGTGTGTCTATCACTTTACTTTTTATCCAATCCCAGAGGTTTCCCTGATTTGCTTTCTCCCGCCTCCCTAATCCATCACCAATGGACTTCATGTGACCCACTTGCGTCTCCTCCTTTGATGGTAAAGTATAAAACAAGGTGAGATCCCGCCATTCTCTGGAGCACTGTCTCAGTACATTGAGATCCTGCTTCCCGGCCATTCTTCACAGGTTTGAGTGTTCCTACATGAACAATGGCATGTCGGTGCTGCCATAAAGACTATGACAGCTGCGCCCAGTCACAGTGTGGTTTCTGTACCTCGGTCCTCACCTGAACCTCTCAGTCCTTCCCACGCACTGTTCCCAGGCCAGCACGACCGCCATCCCCGTCCCCAGGAACTGAGGCTCGAAGTAGTGAGTGACTCCCCAAAACAATGAGCAAGCCAGTGGCAGAGCGTAGCCATAACTAAGTGCCAGCCCTCTGTGCCAGCCTGGTCTGCCCCGGGCTCGCTGTCACCAGTGTGGCCAACACCATGTCACACTTGGTCCTCAGGCAAAGCTAGCTCAGAGTCCGCCGCCTCTGAATGAGCATCCATGCCCGCATGTTTGTTATGGCCCCACCCCTGGCCCTGAAGTGTGCCCGCCCCTCGTGGGACACTGCTTAGTGCAGCTGTCACGAAACCCCGCGTGCCGATGCACAGATCCCATTTGGAACGCGGCCTTTTCGTCCTGTTACCTCTTTCCCATGGGCGCCCCAGGCTTCTCTGTGATTCCTCACCACGCGCCAGGCCTCCCAGGCTGTGGGAGCGGACTGCACAAACAGAGCTCTCCCGCCAGGTTTCAGCAGCGACACTGAGATGACAGCCCCGGGCACAGAGCGCTCCGAGCAGGAAACCTGCTTCTCTCCCCGCGCTCTCCTCAACAGAAGTGATAAACGAAAGCGAAAACAAAGGATTCTATCAGCCCAGGGAGAGCAAGCTCATGCAATGCTTCACTCTGTGGAGAGCAGAGGGTGGTAAATGGCAGACACAATACTGACAGGAAGTGCTTCTCAAAGTCCCAAGCCCCAGGCCACGCCTACTGTGTAAGGGGCATAGATTTGCAATTAACTGTAAGTAGCAAATATGTTGAACACCTACTATGTGCAAGAGGCTGTGCTAATTTCAGTGAGAAATACAACATCAAACATCTCTCCCTTTAAATATTTGTTGTTTAGTTTGAATCCCCACAATTCACTAAACAATATAAATAACTCCATACGAAGTGGCCAAAATACTTGAACAGATATTTCCCCAAAGACTATACAAATAGCCCATGGGCTCCTGAAAAGATACTGAACATCATAGGTCATGATGGTACTGCGAGTGAATAGCACAGCCAGGCATGAGCACACAGCCCTTACAGTCAAAGGTCTGCCGAGGCCAGACGCAGACCTGGGCCGCCCGGAGCGCTATGTTTCCAGTGGGAATGTCAAATGGAAGAAGTACTGTGGAAAGAGCAGGTCTGGAGTTTTTAATAAAATTAAACATACATTCTATGATCTAGCAAATCCCACTCCTGGATATTTTCCCCAAGAGAAATTACAACCTATGCCCACCAAGGAACATGCCCAGGGATGTTCATGGCAGGGTCCTCTAACAGCCTGGCACTGGACACGGCCAGGGGTCCTTGCAAAAGAAGGTGGGTAAACAAACTGGAATATTCATGTCAAGAAATACTGCTCAGCAATAATAGACAACAAATATTGATAATGTCACATAAATAAATCTCAAAACACGTCGAGTGACAGCATCCTTATACAACTGAGAATTTATGTTCCCATGTGTAAGACGGTCTAGAACCACTGAACCAGTCTGTGGTGGGAACTAATCAGATGTTGCCTCGGGGATGTGGCAGAGGGGGCTGATGGGAAAGAACATGGGAGGGCTTTCTGATGGGGTGGCAGCTTGTATATTTTGATAGGAGTTTGGGTTACCCAGCCGTGTCTCTTGTCAAAAATCAGCAAGTATTCACTGAGATGTTTTTTTCATATATGTAGATTTTAGCTTAGTGAGACTATTAAAAATTATGAATTCGAGTTAACAGATATTTATACTGAAGTACTTAACGGAAATTGATCTGAAATCTTCAATTTACTTGAAATACATCAAGAAATAAGATGCAAATGCTTAGAGAGACGTGATTTGCATACTGCCTTCCTCCTTTACCTCACACATGTGTGTGCAATGTTCCTCAGACATCACTAGGGACCTGCTTGGTGTCAGGTGTCCCAGGAAGTCAGGAAATAACCCTGCGGCCGGCGGGCGGGGGTTGTTATTAAGCCTCCTTGGCAGGACAGGACAGCAAAGCAGGACAAAGTTTAAGGACCTGCCCGACACTCAGAACGAGAGGGTGAAAATGTGAATTATAATCAAAGCTTGACATATTCCAATAGTCCATCCATTTTATATTCTAATCCATATATAAGCAAGGTGATTAGGGTCAATGTTATACTCTCCTTTTAAACTAGAAAAATTTAGCATGGAAAAGATATTTTATTATTGATGTCTTCTTACTGGTGTAAAATCTATAATCCACAATGATTAAAAAATATGTTATCTCATTTTATAGACATAAATGTAAAGGCTAGTTTGATAATGATTTCCCACCTGGTTTGGACAATCTAAGTATGATCACATGATTTAGTAATTATTTTGAAGACTGTTTTTAAAGAACTAATAGCCTTCATTTACTAGCATATTAAACTTGGGAAGTTAGTTGGCAATTCTGGATCCAGGGCAATTTGACTGGTTTGTCTTTAATATGTGAATTTTAGTCGTGAAATGACTAGCTACAATTATAATGTTTCAGTCAGTTCTTTGGGGGAACTCCAAAGAAAGACAAATTAAAAATTCAGCCAAATTGTTTTGTTTCATTGGCAATACGCCATCTTAACAGGGGATACACACACACACACACACACACACACACACACACACACACACCCCTTAGACAAAATAATCTTTTGAGCATATCCAAGTAATACCTGTCACTGAGTACTATTTTTCATAGTCAGATCTTTATCTGGATGTGAATTATGGCTATTGGGTTATGAAGTATGTTGCAGCTGATGCCAACCTAGATTTATTCACAGTTGCCTTAGACTGGAAAATGTACAGTTAGCTACTGCACCAGCTCTTGAGCCATCCTGAATCTTTTGTGTCTGTCTCGTAGGGCAAACCAACTTGAAAAGATAGACTTTCTTGTATGATTTTTGATTATTTTTCCATTAAAAGGCAAGAAAACCATCTCCAGCGTTTTTCTTGTGATATTTCATCATATCTAAACCAGGGGTAAGAGGAGAGTCAACAAGCAGTGATGAAATACACACAATAGTTGTTTCTATGCAAAAAGAGAGAGAAACGTATCTTGATTTAATCTCGCTCTGCTATTCAGATGACATGTGTAGTGTCAAAACCAGGATGTGAAAAGGAGAGAGCTCATAGCACTGCTGATTCAAGAGACTGGAGCACTGCATCTCAGATTTTCTTTCTAACTGATGCTCCGGAAGTGCTCATTGAGAAGCAGGATTCTCAACCACCTTCTCTGCTTGCTTTGAAGAAGCAAAAACATCTCATTTATCTTAGAGACTCAGATACACAATTTAGGAGGTCGCCCCCCTCCCCCTTGGTTGAAAGTCAGTCTTTCCTATGAACCCACACCAAACCAAAAGGCTTTACTGTCCGTGACCTCCCTTAGGAAACCAATAGACGTGCATTCCTTTTCAACACACAATGCACATTCCTTTTTAACATGGCAATGGTATAGTGTTGATCATGCTTTTTCGAACCATACACCTGACTTTTCCCTGATAGAGATTCCAACAAGCATTAATGTAAAGGTGTGGGCAGGATCATATTTGCTGTTGAACCACTGCCTGACGCACAGAGGGGGCATTTCTGGAAATGCTTACCTCCCACATTACCTTTTAGTGCGTTAGCATTCTTGTAAATGGTGCAGTGTATATTACTTATTGGTACAGTGTACATTACTTGGATCTTGATAAACTCATTATTTGGGGGGAAATAAAGTTTTAAGTAGTATCTGTGAATGACATCATTTCCCAAGTATCTACTGGGCATCTGTAGTACCTGCTGCTGGGAGAAGCATGCGGAAAATTAACCTCTTATCTGAGATATCCCATGTTTAACTGCATAGCCCATGCCCTATTAATATGCTTGCAACATGCTAGAGAAATGCAGATGCCATGTTTTAGATTACAGATATAGATATGCTAGAAGCATGAACTATGTAATTGAGACAACTGAATAGGACAACTGGAGAATAAAAAAAAAGTGGTATTGTTATGCTGGGAAAAGTTATAAAAGAGTCTATGAATTTTATACCACAATATATAACACTCAATAGGTAAATGCAGGCATGTGTGAAAAGTAGTATCAAAATAAAAACTTATTCCTCTCACGATGCTGACGGACAGAAAATAGATGCTTATGTTCAACCTGAATCCACACGGACACGCCCAGTGTTCTCTGTGACCATTCTTGACTTTTCTATGTGCAAGTCTCTAATCCACTCTTGACTCCAGACATTTTATCAGGGAAGTGAAACTAGATGATATGTTCTTAGTGTTCATTTCTGGTTCAGATAGTATTCTGCAGTTCCATAAAGGCCCCCGAATTCGACCTCTTCGTATGCCAGGAATCTTGAAACTATGAGGAATGAAGTCATCTAAACAGTATTCACAATTCCTGAATCTGGTCCAGTTTAATCTGAAGTATTAACTCAAACTCTTATAGGTTCTCCTTTCATTTTGTAAACTAACTTAAGTCTATAGATACAACTAAAAATTCTTCTTTCTTTTTATTTTGGTCTGAGAATCGTGCCGTTTGCTAGTACTCCAACTTGAAATATGCTACAGGCATACATGGACCGGATAAATATTTCCTTGAGTGCTACCTTGAAAACGTTGGTTGTCCCACTGACCAGTTTTCTTCTTTTGTCAGTGAATTAGGGTCTGCCTTCTCTTATCTAAATATCTATGGAAATAAAATATAAATGGAGAGAAAGGTCTTTTTGAAATGGTCCTGGTAAAATAATACAACAGTAGACCATGGTTTAGGAAATGCTTTTCTCATATATTAGCAAACATTGCAGAATGTCAGGACAGGAAATGATACTCACAAAACAACACAAATATGGACATCGCTGTGCACTTATCTCCGTGTTTCGTTTTCTCTATTCTACACCTTCTACTCTGAGGGGCTCAGGCCTGGCACCTGCACATGTGTGAGCTCAGTGAATGTCTGCTGAGTAAGGAATGATCTTTCTCTCTTATTGTGCAGGTTCGGCTATCGAAGTAAGGACATGACAACCCTCGCTCAGCTATGGCAAATCCAAAATTAGAATCTGGCCCAGTGCAGTTGTACTTTTCACATTACACAGATATTAGAAGTTTTATACTGCTTCCTTACATAACAAAGAAGAATTTAAATACCTGAGGATTTCTAGTTAGAGACTGATGACTTCAAAGCCATTAAGCCAAATGGAAATGTAGCCTAGAATCCCTTGCGGTGCCTCTGGGAGCAGGGCGGCGTGGTTGGGGCGAGAGATGAACTGAACGACCCAGCAGCTCTCGGGAAGTGCCTCCTCCACATTGTATGTTCCATGCGGATGCGGCCTGTGTGTTTCGGTCCAGAGTCCCAGGTTTCAGTAGGGGCTCTAAAACCTAGTAGTATTCTAGAGTTCTGTGTGACCTGGGGAGTCTTTCTAGAACCTCAGAAATTGGAAAAGGCTTAGAAGTTCATCTTACTTAACATCTCACTTAGCACATGAGTCCTCCCTACAGAGCAGGGGACAGGGCTGGAACTCCTGCTGGAAACAGTCTGTGCTATCCACAGGCAGCTGAAGTAAGGAGAACTCAGGCTCTGAAAGGAAACGGTGGGAAAGACTAAAAGTAAAGCTCTCTCGTGGGCCAGGCAATACCAGGTTCTCTTCGTACCCACAGATGCTCCATCAACTCATTGGGGTGAAATTCACTGCTTCCGAGATGTATTGGTTTCTCGAGCTGCCATTACAAAGGACCACAAACTGAGCGGCTTATGAGAACACAAATGTGTTCCCTCACAGTTCCGAAGCCCAGAAATCCCAAAGCAAGGTGTCAGCAGGCCCGTGCCCTCTCTGAAGTTCCAGGGGAGAATTTGCCCTTGCCTCTCCCCAACTTCCGGTGGTTGCAGACAATCCTTGGTCTTGCAATTAGATGCCATTCCAGTCTCTGCCTCCACCAACACATGGCATTATTCCTGTCTGTCTCCATATTCAGGTTCCCCCTTTCTTGTAAAGATGCCAACCCTAGTGGATTTAGGGCTCACTCTAACCCAGTGTGAACTAATCTTCATGTGATGACATCTGCAAAGACCCTATTTCCAAATGTTTCATTCACAGGTACTCAGGAGACAGGGATTTGGGGAAGGACACTGTTCAGTTGAGTTGTTGTGACAAGAAAAAATATTGTGCAAACTGTAAAGTACAAGTTGAATCCATTTCTTAAATTTCCAATTGTTGGATTATTTTTGTTCTTATGTATCTCTATGAAAACAAATTATTCATTTGAGAAAGAATTACTTTTAGACATAGTAAAAAAAAAAAAAACAATTGGAGGAGAAATGAGATCATTTCTATCCCAAAATAATAGTTACAAAAGAGAGCAAGAGTTTTTGTATCTAGTATGACATTTTATTATATAAAAGTAACCATCTTATAAAAATCTTTAGTCATGAGATATATTAAGGCAGGAATTACAGCATATCAGACATCAGATTTAATTTTCCATTAGCTTATGTTGATGATTAAATTAATTTGATATGAGGGTTATTGTGCCCTTGAGCCAAAGCTTAACAGTCCACTTACAGTTTTTTAATTGAAACTTCTGAGAATTGAGGATTCTACCACTTTATAACAGCAGAAATAGATTTAGTTCAATGACTATCCACATAACAAATATTTAAATGAAGAACGTATGGCATGAGTCATCTTTTATTATCCTTAATAAAAGGTTGGGTTATATAATGAAACTGTGGGGCGTTTCACTCGTGTTTAAATTGTGAACAATGTAAGTATCAGCATTTAAATTAGCATTAACAGAACAACTGAGTTGGGTGAAAGAGTTTCTTCATCGTAACCTGTACCAAATCAATCAATGTCACTGAATTGCTGCTCTTGGACTCCCAATAGCATAAGATTTTCACTGAGCGGTACTGTGTAAAATATACTTCAAATACTACAATCAGTCCTAGGAGACATACCTCAAATACTATGATCAGTCCTAGGAGATACACCTCACATACTATGATCAGTCCCAGGAGATACACCTCAAATACTATGAGCAGTCCTAGGAGATACACCTCAAATACTATGATCAGTTCCAGGAGATACGCCTCAAATACTATGATCAGTCCTAGGAGATACACCTGAAATACTATGATCAGTCCTGGGAGATACACCTCAAATACTATGATCAGTCCCAGGAGATACGCCTCAAATACTATGATCAGTCCTAGGAGATACACCTCAAGTACTATGATCAGTCCTGGGAGATACACCTCAAATACTATGATCAGTCCTAGGAGATATACCTCAAATACTATGATCAGTCTTAGGAGATACACCTCAAATACTATGATCAGTCCTAGGAGATACACCTCAAATACTATGATTAGTCCTGGGAGATACACCTCAAATACTATGATTAGTCCTGGGAGATACACCTCAAATACTATGATCAATCCTGGGAGATATACCTCAAATACTATCATCAGTCCTGGGAGATACACCTCAAATACTATGATCAGTCCTGGGAGATACACCTCAAATACTATGATCAGTCCTGGGAGATACACCTCAAATACTATGATCAGTCCTAGGAGATACACCTCAAATACTATGATCAGTCCTAGGAGATACACCTCAAATACTATGATAAGTCCTAGGAGATACACCTCAAATACTATGATCAGTCCTGGGAGATACACCTCAAATACTACCATCAGTCCTAGGAGAGAACAAAAATGGGACTTTTTTGTAAAGGCCTACATTTTCATCAAGAGCTATGATATTTATGTATTGAATACTTAAAGACACACTGGCCTATTTCTGATATAAATAGCCTATTGGAAAATGAGATCTTTTAAAATTATCTATAGGAGAGTGAGGAAGACATCTAAAAAAATTTTAAATCTTTAAAAATTTTTATCCTCTAGGATAAATATACACACACACACACACACACACACACACACACACATGCACACACACACACCCTCTTAGGGTTCTCAATCCCTTTCTAGAGCAGGATTGGTTATAAGGCCTGTAAAAGGACACAAGTATCAATAGATGCATATTGTGTTACCTGCATCATCATTGTCGCAGCCTCACGTTCTCATTGCTGTCACCTGAAGTGACTCCATTCACTTCCTAATTATTCTCCAGGCCATAGTTTTGGCCTTCATTAACCACCTCCTCCAGGTTCCGGGGGAACCTTCCTATAACCTAGCTTTGCTCCTGCCATGCCTCTGAGGGACAACCTGTACGGACTGTCCCTGCAGTGACATCGTCATCCTCTCCTTCCAAGTCACCTGACATGTGACCGGGCCAGTGTCCCCAGTTGTGTTTCCCACCCCTGCCCCTCAACATCCTGCACCCGAACAATCCAGCTTCCTCTTCATTGTCTGGAGCCAGTGGACACTGTCCACTCTCTCTGCCTCTGCTCAGGTTACTCTCCTCAAGCTGGCCTTTCCCACCCACATCTTTTCAGACCTGCTCAAATGCCCTTTCCTTCTGCGGCTTCTCAGATTCACCTCCTTCCTCACAACTCACTCCCAATGACAAGATGTATCTGCTATAGTGTCTAGCGCAGTGGTCGGCAAACTCATTAGTCAACAGAGCTAAATATCAACAGTACTACGATTGAAATTTCTTTTGAGAGCCAAATTTTTTAAACTTAAACTTCTTCTAACGCCACTTCTTCAAAATAGACTCGCCCAGGCCGTGGTATTTTGTGGAAGAGCCACACTTAAGGGGCCAAAGAGCCATATGTGGCTCGTGAGCCGCAGGTTGCTGACCTCGGGTCTAGCACATCCTGGTTTATCTTTAGCTTAATTGCTTCTCTTTCTCACTTCCTGGTGGTATCTGTACACTCCCCGAGACAGGGATCATGTTCCCATCAGGTGTGAATCATCCCCAGCAGCAAGCATAGCAACCTGTGTGGATTAACTCACATGCACTTTCCATGTGAAGTTTTCTGAAAATTCCACGAGATTATCATCTCAGAGAGAAAACTAATTTAAGACTCCTTCACAGATTACCAGATGAGGATGGTAGAAATAAAAGGGGAGGAATTTGAAATTGCTACAGACTTATCAGTTCTCAGAAGACAGATGAAGGGAAATTACATATGGTGACTTGCTCACTAAATACTGTTGGACTTCCCTTAAAACCTACACATTCTGTCTGCACTGAATAATCACAACCCATATTTCTTTATCTTCTTTATATTCAGGGTGTTCTTTGGCAGATGTTGGTCTATTCCTAAAATACAGGAGGAGGTGAGATCTGGAGAGTTTTAGAATTTTTAAGTGTATTTGATGGATGGTGTCACAAACTGATTTTCGGGGGGGGGGGGGAGGGCAATAAAACAAACCTGCTTTAGATAGCATCCCAAGAAGATGACATAAAATAAACACGCTCAACCAGTCTTTCTCCTGATACTTATGGGTGAGGTTGAGAGAAGACTCTAAAATAAAGCCAGAGTTACTGAAATGCCTTTAAAGCGTGTGGGGGTGTTTGAAGATGGTCCCTGTAAAACAGAAGTTGCATTTCTGCATTTCTTTTCACTGGGCCTTCATTCAAACACTTCTCGTTTTGTTGAGCTCTTTGCAGCAAAGTCTCCTGATGATAGAAAACACATCATCGCGTTCTGCCAGGGCATTGGCTTGGCACTGGAATGCTGGCTGAATGCCTCCCTTTGAGGAATTCACTCGGAGTGAGCAATGCTGAGCATCTTACTGTGTATTTAGATAAAGCTTTTATTTCATGATTACTTAGCTCCTCTTCTTTATGAAGCCCAGGTGGTGTAAATCAGTTCTTTTGACTTGCATGCATTAATTACAGCAGGAGTCAAAAAAGGGTATAATGAAACCCTTCCTTCCATTGAAACGGAGGTCAAAAATGGCATGCTACCACTTCACAGGGAGTTTAATCACATTTAAAGGAAGTGTCGGCTGTTTGGCTCTGGATAATATTTAAACTCTCCTAAACTTAGTTTTGTTTTGTTTTAAAGCTGACTAATAGAAAATATAAAATGAAAAAGCTTTCTTAGATTTCAAACTACTAGATAGTACTTTAGTGTCTGCCACTGTTACTCACAAATGGTCATTCATAAAAACACACTAATTGCTCTCCTGTGGACTTGTACTACTCATTTGTTTTGAGAATTAAAAAAAAAATATTTTTATGCTTTGTCTTGGTATTTAGGCCCCTTGGTTTCCCCAGCAGACATTGATGTCTGCCTGTTTTCATTTCATATGTGCTTAATCACAGTGCACAGAATTGGGAAATGCAATATTCTCCATCACCTAGATTTCTCCCCCAGGACCCAAATATGAAAGAACCTCTATGCTCTATGTTTATCAATATCTTAAATAGGAAGTATTTGATAAGATTTTCACGTGTAATGAAGAGGGATAACACTCCATGCAGTATCAAAAGAAAGACCCAAAATACCAAATGGACTCCCCCCCTCCCCAAGTCTAAAAAGCTAAACCTCAATTAGGTTAAACAGCCTTCACTTAAGTCTTTAAAAAACACTCCCCAAGTGCAGAAGATGAGATACCAAATGAATAAAAACAATCCAGCGTCATTCTGAGGGCTGTGAGTTTAAATAAGGGAACAGATGCCTGAAGTCAAGAATGACTTGACTACAGTAACCAATCATTAGTAGCTGCCCAGGACATCCGCTGGAGGTCTCCAGCTTCATGTTGGCAAGTTGCCACAATACCACCAATGGGACAAAGACTGGGGAGTTTTATTTTGACTCTAAGCTCAAAAATATGAAGGAACTACAGGAAACAGTGTTCTCCTGAGCCAAAATTGAACACTAATGCCCAGCATGGAGAAATAACATTCTCCAGCGCTCACACCCCGAATGGGGTCTTGTAGAGTCTCGGTACCAGTTTTTGACTCTGAACTCAATAACACACCGTAACCTTAACACCCCTGCTTCCCTTCCCCAGGTCCTCCCCTTTTCCTTGGCTCACTCCTTGAAAGAAGCAATCTGCACATGCGTCCTGTCTGGGGTTTTCCTGGGAGAACCACCTGCTGAGACACGGTGAATCCGCCACAGGGGAGCAGGGCGGGCTGCATTTCAGAATCTATTTTATAATAAAACTATTTTTTAAATAACATTTCTCATCTCAGATGTTCCAAATGGTGCACTCAGGGAAACACAGAGCTGGGTGTGTTCTCTTCCAGCGTGGAATGAAATCAAGTTCCCATCTTGGCCTCTACAAACACGGCGGGGGGAGAGGGAGAGTAGGGGGAGCAGAGATGGGACCTGCACAGTGGGGACCCAACTCTTTTTATGCTCATGTCTTCTCCTTCCTCTTCCCACTCTTCTTACTCTTCTTCAAACATGGCAAGCCTGTTCCTGCCTCTGAGCTTTCATCCTTGCTGTTCCCTCTACCGGGAACAGATCCTTATCCAGATGGTGGCCTGACTCTTCACCTCACTTCATTCCGGCCTCCATCTACCTGTTGTCTCCGCAGGAATGCCTCCCACAGCATCTAAAAACGTCGTCTCCAGTCGTTTCTTCCACACAGCTTTACTTTTCAAAGCCTGATCTCTACCTGAAAGGGCATTTCACCTGCATGCCTACGGGGGCTGTCCCCCGAAGAGAACCTCAGCTCCATCTGGGCAGAGTGCCCCCTGCTGTACTCCCGGGGGTGGCGAGTCCTGGGAAGTGCCTGTGCTCCTGGCCATCCTCCCTCTTCTCACGCACTCCAGCCCAGCGATGGGACATGCTGCCCACAGTGCTGAGCAGAGCCTTAGCGTCCCATTAGCCCCCGCTGCTCTCATCTTTCTGCCTCCTTTGCTTTCCCCTCACATTCACCTGGAGAAGGCCCAGGCCCTCCTCAGCGCTTAGAATCAGCACCCTGCCCTCCGTGACACCGGGCCCGCGGCCCCCACAGGGCGTGCTCTGCCCTGGGAGTCCTTCGGCCTGGGCCCGCCTGCTCCCTTGTCTGGGACGTGTCACACTGCGCTGTAGGGACCGGATCACGTGTCTGCACCAAAGCTCAGAGCTCCCTGAAGGCAGAGACGCCATCCTTGTTGGCTACTGTGTCTGTGGTCCCTAGGACAGGGTGTCTCCCAACCTCCTCACCCTCATCCTGGTCTGGCACACGGGCCCCTGAGTGGCACATTGAGAAGCTGCTGTGTTTGTCTTTCTGCACCAGACTTCGAAGTTATTTCCTTGTGAATGTGGTCTGTCCCATGGCCTTGAAGGTTGCAGTTGTTTAAATTTCTTTTCATTTCTATGTTCATGTTCTGAACCTAATTCCCTGTAAATAATACGGTAGGTTATTCGACAGCCTGAACCACCTTTTCAATCTGTGTCACCTCTGGGGCTCATTTACAGCAGGGATCTCACCACCAACCCCAAGACGCTCAGAGCTTCTGGATCTAGGGTCCATCTATCTCGCTCACAGTCCCCAGTGTGACCCTTGGTAAATGTGAGTCTGACCGGGTCACACACACTTAGTACTGGCTGTCTTCCTTCCTTCCCTCCCAGCCTTCGCCATGGCGGTTCCCTTTTTGAAAGGCCCTTCCTCCCCTGCCCCTTCTCAGGGCACACACCTACTCATCTTCCCGCCTTAGGGAGCCCCGACGCCCCATGGCTGTTAGAGGTGTTTCCAGCACCGTCCACCACTCCTTCCAGCACCTTTCACTTTGATCATATGATTGATTTCTGTCTGTTTCTCCCCCAGAGAATGAGCTCCAGGAGGAAACAGGCTATAGGTTTTGCTCATCTACAATGATGGGCACATAGTAGGTGGTCAATAAATATTCTTAGAGTAAGTGAATGAATGCAGGCTCAAGAGTTTACAATATACAATAAAAGGGTTGCTAGGGAAAAACACCTTCCAGGGGTCTCCAGAGGGTTTGGTTTCTATGTTCTCACAGAGTTAAAGAAGGAAACGCTCAGTGAAGCTGGTCGTTTTCAGAAGGCCAGCCTAGGCTGTAAGTCTAAGGGAGAAAACCTTATGCCCACAAACCCCCAGGGGTGAAGGGCCGGCCCAGGGAACCTGAAGAAGAGGCTGTCACTGAAGTATTTAAACCTTGTCTAAAAGGTCTTCCCATTCAGGTCTGCTTGTAGGAATTCTGCTTTAGGTCCTTCATTGCTGATTACTCAGTTGTTTCTCAACTCCAAAGAACATGATTTTACTTTTTTGATCCAGGTGCTGAGTGAACTGAATAAAGGGATTAATTAAACTGAGATAGCCAAGGCCAAGTTTGCTCTCTGCTCAGTGTATTCCTTCCACCTTCAATCTTCTTAAACCACATACAATTAATTCCGAAGCCTGAGGGCACTTCCATGGAAAGGATAATGGGGTGAGACTTTAAATGACAAAAGTTCTTAATCTGAATTCTCCTGCTTTACTGGGTTATGCTAACACCTCAATGATTAATCTTCTAATCATTAATGCTGTTTCTGTTCACAGATATCAGATTGACTGATTCTAGTCTAGTTTGGGTCATTTAAAATCCTCAGTCACCACAGAATTGATTAAGTTCACTGTATTATCATCTAACTCTTAAAACTGCAGGAAGTTCCAGATTGGTCATTGCTTAATCCAATGGATATCATAGACATATATGAGAGAGAGAGACAGAGAGGGGAAAGGAAGGAAGGAAGGAAGGAAGGAAGGAAGGAAGGAAGGAAGGAAGGAAGGAAGGAAGGAAGGAAGGAAGGAAGGAGGGAGGGAGGGAGGGAGGGAGGGAGGGAGGGAGGAAGGAAGGAAGGAGGGAGGGAGGGAGGAAGGAAGAAAGGGAGGGAGGAAGGAAGGAAGGAAAAAGCAACTCATGCAACAGGCCTCCCCCAGTGAGTCTCCATCCCTGGAAGATGAAAGATACAATGACATGGACCAGAGGAGTCAGTGTATAGACGTAGCCTACACGGGGGGAGAGGGGGTATACAGAGAAGCCTTCTGCTCTGCCTCTCCCTGGAGCCACAGACACTTTTGGGGGATCCATGATAGAGAAACAACAGCAGTGAGCCTGAGAATGTTCTGCCGGACAGGCTGCGAGGTTTGCAGGGCACAGAGTGAAATGAAAACTCGGGGCTCCCTCTGCTCAAAGGGAGAACCATGTGCCACTGAATGGGCTAAAGCCAACTTTCTCCCTCCCGCCTCGTCTTTCTCCTGACCCCTCATGCTAGTTTTAAATTTGCTACTGGAAGTCATTCTAAGTAAAGAAGAAATTAAATTGTTCATTATTTGCATGGGTTTTACCATTCCTGTTTACACTCTACATGCCTGTTTTAAATGCAAATATGATTGCATTTATCTCAATTGCAGAATCCACAAAATTAGACAATTCACAGTTGTAGCATGTACGTGCTTATCTCTTGTTCCTAGCAGAGCAGTAGGAATGCTGCACAAACTAACTCAATCTTTTTATTTCATTACCTGATATGCACACAGCCCACCAGCACTGCCCACTTGGAGCACCCTGGTGGGTAGAAGGGCGAAAAGGGAAGGATCTACACTCTCCCTGTTGCCCTTTCCTTCCAGGGCATCCTTTGGGCACGTGGTTAGCTAACACAGGGAGGTGACACGAGTAGGAAGGACATGGCATTGTCCTTAGTCATTAGACAGAAAACCACTCCTTCACCTCTCACGCAGGGCACTGCTCACACTGGTGTCCCCATGCCAATAATTCTCCAATACCAGCTGATGTCAAGGAACATAACTTAATTCTGATGCTCTCAGAGAACATACAGGTTAGGGTTCAGTCTCACCAGACGGCCCCCCACCTCCACTTCAGATGCCAATGGAGAGCCCCAGATTGTCACCTGCGCTTGTGACTTGTTGGTTATAAACTGGCCTTCCCATGACCTCCTCTGGGTTTGATAATTTGCTAGAAAAGCTCACAGAACTCATGGAAACACTTAATGCTTACTGGTTTATTATTTTTAAAAAATATGATGAAGTATACAGATGAACGTTCAGATGAAAAAGATGCTTGGGACAAAGTCTTAAAGGGGCTCAAACAAAGGAATTCTGTTCCCGTGGATAGGTGAGTGTGGAACTCTGTCCCCGGGGACCGGTGAGTATGGGACTCTGCCCCGTGGATAGGTGAATGTGGGCGCTCTCCAAACCCCACTCTTGGGACTTCGATGGCATCTGCAAACCCAGGCACCATGGACCACGAAGCCAGCCTCCCGCCGCTCTCCACTCCTAGAGGCCAGGGGACGAAGCTGGACATTCCAAGCTTCTCATCACGGATGGGTCTTTCAGGTGATCAGCCCCTCCCCTGAGGCTATCTGGAAGCCCCCCAAGAGACACCCCTTAGGACAAAAGATACTCTTGTCACCCAGGAAACTGCAGGGGACTTAGGAACTCTGTGTTAGGAACTGGGATCAAAGGCCAAGTATTAGAACAAAAGATGCTCCTAGTGTTCTTATCACTTAGGAAATTTCAAGGGTCTTAGGAGCTCTCTGCCAGGACCTGGGGGCAGAGACGAATGTGTACATTTTCTGTTAGTTCACAGTTGTCTGTAGTTCTTACTGTTGTCCCCTTTCAATTGGAAGCAAAGTTGGTTCAAATGGAAAGCATGGCACCCCAGGCTGTCAGCTCACCCACTTTCTCAGCTGCAGATGTAGCATGCCTACCTGGTACCCACTTTTTGTCTTGCTGAACATCCAGGCTTGTGCCTATGCTAGAATCCTGTGCTCATGGGGCATTGCCCACACTATATGCAAATGAGGTGGCCAGAGAGATGGGCATACATCACAGGGATGCTCCATTTTCCCATCCAATTTCACTTACAAAATATAAGTTCAAAGATAAAGTTAATGGATTGTCAAAATGACAACAGCAATGCCCTGTGTCAAAGGCAGGCCCTCTGGTCGCAGGTGCTCTGTGGCTCTCCAGGTGGCTCAGCCGCAAAGCCACCCAAGGACTTTGCCGGGCACAGCAGCATGTAACACCCACTTCTCTAATGAATGAAATGAAGCATTGCCACACCCAGGGGCCAAGACCAGGACGTGCACACACTGAGTTCTACACAAAAAGAGAAGGGGATACGCTCAGTGAAATAGAGAGCTAAGCGCAATGATCTGAGAGTCACGGGACAGTGTAGGACAGGGTTTCCCCCAAATCCTGCTTGTCAGTTTATGGATGAAGCTGGTTGTGGAAGAGAGAGCAGGGAACAGGAAAGAGGGGAAGTTGGTTCACTGGTTATTGTAGACGTGGCCCCTGAGATTGGCTGGGACACTAATTGGAGGATCATTAAATGAGAAGGCACAGTCTAACATATATCAGAGGTCTGTTTTCTTTCTGGTTGACAAAACGAACAATTCCAGGAATCATGCTGAACACGGTAATCTGATAATTACGGAAGGGTTCAGTGGAGCAAGGAAAGGAAACAGGAAAATTAAATTTAGAAAGAAGCTGACGAAGAGCTGGGCACCGGCGGACACAAAATCCTCCGTTGAAGATGTTCTTAAAGAGAAACCAGAAATGCTCTTCATGAATAAGTTTAGGGGCATAGAGATAGAGAGATAGAGATAGAGATAGAGATAGAGATAGAGATAGAGATAGAGATAGAGATAGAGAGCTTTCCTGTAAAATAATACTAGGCCTCTCAAGGCAATGCATTTCTTAACCAAGCAGATTAATGCCGCTTCTACCTCCTCCTGCTTGCTCCGGAATGGGGGAGGTCAGCCTTATAGCAGAATCAAATTGAGTGCAGTTTAGGTGAATTGTTTATGGATGTTCGGCGGCTATCCACATATCATTATACCAGGGAAGCAAGATTAAACAGAAGTCTTTTGCTGGACACTGATTTGGCATAATTTCAACCTCAATTTTCTTTGTTCCTAGTTCTCCAGCCCCTTCTAAACCTGAGGTCCTGACACAAGCCATCTCTACATCCTCCCCGCTACCAAGCTGTTCTCACCTGAGTGAGCTTCTGTCACTCACGGCTTACGTGGGAACAATCTCCACTGGCCAAGCGACGCCTGCATGAGGGATAAATTGGGCACCACTGTATTTTCATCACCCTCAGCACCAGGTTCCACCTCTGGATTCAGAGGATCCAACTCCCAATCCATTCCTCATATTGTGCCTTGAACCATCCAGCTCTGTTTTGAGAATAACCCCTGAACTTCCACCAGCCCTTCAATCCACTAACTAAGGAAGTTATCTCCATCTAATACTGCTTTGTCCAATGACTGTTGGACCCAAGTTGTCAAGAAATCAACATATCTTTATTCTGAGTTCACCTGTTATAGTAAATGCGTCTCAAGGTCACTCAAATGTGGCATCCCAGCACTTGGGATCGAACCCTGTCGTTGACGCAAATCCTAACCTTAGAGCTGGGGAGCACGGCCCTTCCCACTCCGAGTGCTTGTGTGGGCAACTTCTGTTTCCTCAGATCCCTCTGCAACTTGGGAGGAGGAAAAAGAGTGTAAATGTAAGAACTGAGAAACAGTGAAAGGCTTTTTGATCTCAAAAACTGTCCTAATCCAGGTGCCAAAATGTTTACTACATCATCATTATAATTCATCCCAATTCAACATAAAATTTTCAGCACCAGCTAAAAGAAGAACAGTGGGTGACTCTATGCCTCCTAAGGTTAAGTAAGGTGGAGTCCCTGCCCTCCAGATGCTCACAGCCCAATTAGAAAGAAATAGCATGTTATATTAGAGGCCCAGTGCATGAAATTCATGCACTCAGGGTGGGGGGAGGGGGTCCCTCAGCCTGTCCTGTACCCTCTCGCAGTCCGGGACCCTTCGGGGGGATGTTCCACTGACCCCTCGGGGAGCGTGCCTAAGCTGGCAGTCGGACATCCTTAGTGCTGCGGCAGAGGCGGGAAGAGGCTCCTGCCACCACCGCTGAGCTTGCCAGCCATGAGCCCGGCTCCTGCCTTGAGTGCCTGCCCCCTGGTGGTCAGTGCGCATCATAGCAACCAGTCATTCCACCATTTGGTCATTTTGTATATTAGCCTTTTATTATATAAGATTATGATTATTTTTTATATGTGTACATGATAGAAGCATTTATGATGTGTTAGGAGGGTATAGATTGAAGATTGTTTGCTTTGGGTTAATCATTGCTGTCTTCCATACATTAATAAAATTATCCCAAGAGGTAATACATCAGTTATTAGAAGTATCAGAACCTTGCTCTTCCCCAAGCTGTGAAGTGAAAGTAATAAGTGAGCTGGGGAGAAAATAGAGCAAGATAAGAGGTACCAGGAAAACATTCATGCTTCTCCATGCATTCATTACAAACAAATCGCCAGCTCTGTGACAATTATTATGCAGGATGAGACGTTCTATCAGGCATAGTTACTGTCTTCAAAGGAACACATATTACCACCCACTCCTTGATGCTGAGAAATCAAGTTGGGACTTTTGTAACTTAGAGTTTAATAGCAGAATTTTTAATATGTCAGTACTTAATCCATATTCCATTCCACAACAAATCCTTTAATCCACTGAGCTGTCTGTATTTGTACTTATTCCTCTTGTAGTCACTCAGCTTTATTTCTAATGTAAAAATATTTCTACTGTGGTTGCTGTTTTTTTTAAGGAAAAATTAATTGTTTAGATCTATATTTCACCGAATGAAGTCACATCTACCCACATCGGAAGGAATCACTTGAGTAGTCACAAAAATGCAGAAAATGCAACCCGATCTCAAGTTGAGGGCCAGAAATACGCATTTTAAAAAGGCATACAGATTATTCTGATTAACACGGAAGTCTGAAAACTACTATGGCATGGCATCCTTTCCTTTGCCTTTTGCTCTTGCGGATTGAGCTTCCTTTCCCCCACCCCCTTTTTAAAGTAATATTCTGCCTCCTGGGCTCATTTTCATTCAGAACACAGTGATTAAGCAACCTCTGTAGATATGAGGATACAATTAACTCCAGAATGTGGCTACAAGGCCTCACAGGTCTGACCTCTGCCTTCCCTTCCCAAACTCTCCCCTCACTCACGCCAGCTGTGCTAGGCCGCCACCTGCCTTACGCTTGCTTCTTTTTTCAGGTTCCTTCCCAGCCCACGTTTTACCCCACGTTGTGTCTCATGCCTTGAACGTTCTTCCCTGCCCTCTTTGCCTAGCTAGCTACTTTTCACTCTTCATAGCCTTTGTGGAGAGCTGCTCCTGACCACTCAAAGTTAACTGGACTTCATCGAACACTCGTTTATAGAGAAGTTCCTTGCTATCAACGAACTTACCAGATTATCATTACACATTTGCATCTATTTTACTTGATGAGTATATCTCCTGCTGCTCCAACCTGCATGCGTGAGGACCGACCATATCTGTTTACTTCCCCAATGTCCACCATGTCCTAGCACAGTGCCTGCACAGATTAGAGACCTCATTAATGACTACCATCATGAACGAGCAAAAAAGTGAACTGTGATTACCTTTATACACGTGAAGATAGGAGTAAGAACACTGCATTACATTAAATAATTTGTAAAATATGTAATGGATTAATATGTGATCAATTACACGCGAGTCATAAAATGGTTTAAGAATTCAGAGGTCAGTGGACACTGAAGTGGTTAGGAAAAACCTAGCAAGTGAAGTAGGGCCCCAGCTGGGCCCAAATAGTAAAGAAAATGGGCAAAGAGGCGGAGAAAGACAGGTCTCCAGACAAAGGTGCAGAGGCCAGCATCACAGAGAGTTCCAGTTACATTATCCCAAGATTTATTCCGACTCAGCACCTTCTGTTTGTAGATAACGGTGGGGAGGGTTTTAAGAAATGTTGATTGATTCTGCTGTCCCTGGAGGGAATGGTCTACAGAAAAAGCAATATTCTACATTTCTCAGTGATTTTATTGATCTCACCCCCCAGTCCCCAGAAATAATAACTCCGTGGGATTCAAAGTATAAAGAGAAGTTCAAAGGGCATCACAATGTGAGCAGACAGCCCAGGGGACATGATGAAACTTGACAGCAGTGATGTAAATGTTGAAACAAACCACATTCAACTGGTCAGGGGATTAAGTCAGATCACGAAGGAGCTGGCTCCTCAGGCACAATCCAGGAATCTGAGGGTCAGTCTCCCCCGAATTTGCAGAACGCCAGATCTCACCTTTTGTTTCTGCTCAGAGCGCTTCCTCTTATAAACGCAAACCAAAAGACCGTTTCTGAGAAGCATTCTCACCTACATGCCTAGTCTACTAAACCATCTGCGCTTGGAGAGACACAAACGTAAAACGATGTTCTTTTTCTCTTCTCTATTGCCAGACGTATTTTGAAGGCGCCTCCTTCAGATACAGCACTGATGTCACTTTCAGACTAAGCTTCTATCATAGCCACGTAAGCAGTTTGGTTTTGCCCAGCCCCTGCGGACAACCAACCCTGGGAAAATGATCTGAAAGCACTGCTTTTAGACGGAACACTGCGATCTCCGAGAGAAGAGAAGCAAGGAGGCGCCCTTCATCCTCCTGGCTTCTGGTCTGCAGGAACCTTGCGTATTGCAGCCCAAGCTCTGAGGAGGAAGATTTGAGTGAAGATAGACAATCCACAAGACCCTCACCTCGAGTGTGTGAAAATCAGGGTGTTGGCAGGGCTGCCTTCCTTTATGGAGCTTCTGGGGGCGAAGCTATTTTCCTGCATCTAGAAACCAATCCCATCCTCTCGCTCCTCGGCATCTTCCAAGCCAACCACGTGTCTCTCGGCCATTCTTTCCCAGTCACATCTCCCTCTGACTCTGTCTCCCTCTTCTGTTTATAAAGACCCTCATGGTTCCATTGGGCCCACCATGAAAATCCAGGATAAGCTCCTCATCTCAAACTACCTAAACTTCGTCACATCTCCTGAGCCCACAGAGTAGCATATTCACAGGTTCAAAGGATCGGCCTGTGGACATCTCTGGGGCCATTATCCCGCCTACCACAATAAGGTACTCAGTGCATGCCACTCATCTAGCAAGCTAGGAATTCATCAAAACAGATGGAGAAGCAGACACTTATCAGGCCACTTTTATTTCAAACTAGAGGCCCAGAAATTTCATGCACTTGGGAGGGGGTGGTCCCTCAGTCCAGCCTGTGCCCTCTCGCAGTCCAGGACCCCTCAGGGGATGTCTGAATGCTGGCTTAGGCCCACTTGGATATCCCTCTTGCAGTCTAGGAACCCTTGCTCCTTACTGCTCGCCTGCAGCAGAGGCAGGAGAGGCTCCCGCCACCGCCGCTGTGCTCGCCAGCCGTGAGCCCAGCTTCTGGCTGAGTGGTGCTCCCCCTGTGGGAGCACACTCCCACCAGGGGGCAGTTCCTGCATTGATTGTCTGCTCCCCCGTGGTCAGTGCGCATCATAGCGACCAGTTGTTCTGCTGTCCGGTCGATTTGCATATTAGGGTTTTATTATATAGGGTACAGCCGCAGCAGATCATTCTACATCCACCCCCCTTTTTACATCTGCTTTAGGGCATCGGTTACTTTCAGTAAACATCTACACAGCCCAAACTTAATTACAGTCCTACTTATACCTACTGATACTTTGTAATGTGTGGATTTGTGGGTTTTTTTAAAGCAATGCATTGTGTCAAAAATGCAGATTAAACTGTGAATACCGAGAAAGATGCTGCAAGGAATTACTAGAAATCTTTCCCTTGCTTATAAACCTCAATAAAGATTCTGATTTTGGAAATATTATTTCATTAATCCCACTCAGCTGGATTTAGAGAAAGAACAATCAGGAGCATTTCAAAGCTTCTACTTTGTACTTTGATGGCAGTTTCCTTTGTATGTAGAGGAAAAAATGGATTCTTATGCTTTGTGCTTTTCCGATGAATGCCTACTTTTTCTAAACACAGAAATTTATCCATGAGATGTAGCAAAACCCCACGTAGAAAAACTTTTATGAGTCCGTCAAACATTTTATATATATACATATATATATGTGTGTGTATCTCTATATATAGATATATAAAATGTTTGTTGATGAACTCATATATATGAACTATTCAAAGATGGTCAGGTACTAGTACATTAAAAAGTATAATTTGTTCTCTAATCTGATTATACAAATATATTCTTCTAATTAGGGTAGATTGATGAAATCCCAGTGTCCAGAATGACTATTCAGGAGAAAAATGGTATTCAATTAATGCAACCCACAACAGCTTCTGTAGCTCTCTGTGCTATTGATTATCTCTTTATGTGAAAAATTACTCATGAATAACTCATAAAAAAACAGCAGCATTCATAAATATGATAGCAGGACATATATAGTAAAAAATATTCAGCAATTTACTCAAAGGAAAGCTATTTTATTACCTCTATTTTCATAATAATTCTTAATACTGGATGAAAACAAAACAGAAAAACACACTCTTCTTGCTCTTGACAAATGCTAATTTTTATGCTAAGATTCACAAAAAAACAGACAGATGAGAATTTGAAATTATCCATAATTAAATGATAATCTGTAATCACTCACCATTAAGCAAAACATATGTTAATTAGAGAGTCTAAACTAATTGCAGGCTGTCAAATGCATATGTGTCATAAAAATTTCTTATTTTCCTAATAGTCTATAATTATATATTTCACAATAGACTAATGGATTTTCAGGAGCCATTGCATGGAGCAGCACTCACCCTCGTTAAACAATAAGATAAATAATTTAGGAAGAGCTGTTTTCTCTCTTTATACTATCAAAAATTAAAGCCAAATAAAACCCTGGTCCAGGAAACCATCATCAATTTATAAGCATAATCTCAAGAAAATAGAAAAATCAGAGCGTTTCTTTCTTGGGCTGCTTTTTAACTTTTTAATAAGTGTGTAGTTTAAAGGATTAAATTTTGGCACAAAGCGCATCCTTATTGAAACCCATCCCATGGGGTTTGTTGGTGGAAGTAATAAATAATAAATTCACCACTTTTAGTAATTTTCTAAAATACTATGGAAACTGATTCTTGGCTACCTCTTTATTAATTCTTGAACAGAATTAACGCAGGTGAGAAGGGAATAATGTGGAATAATAAAAATAGCTTCGGTGCTCTTGTAAATGTCTTTGGCGTGGGTTTCTCTAGCCTTACATCAGATTCCGAACAACTTCACACTCCACGGGCCATGACTTCACTAATGCAGCCCTGCAGGCCTGGGAAGCAAAAATGATTGCGACGAGCTCCACCTACAGAGGCAGTACCCAGGGTTGGCATGGAGGCCAGAGTCCGCCAATGATTCAGCAACTCATGCTATTTACAAAACCACAATAGCCATGCAAATAATCGCAGAATTTCAGTACCCTTGTCATTTTTGCCCTGTAGCACCATATGAATAGGAATAAAAGAAAAACCAGGCAGCAAACACATCATACATTTTTAGGATTTCATCTTTCGCCAAACCAGCAGAAGTCAGAGGCCAGAATTCTTGTATCGACATTTATTTAGCATTTTCTAAATTCCAGACCCTGGGCAAGGCGCTCTCACGTAGTTCATCTTATCACATATTATTGCACGCAGGCTTTCAAGTGGAAAATGGAGGGTATTTTGCAAGTTAAAAATACCAACATGTCTGTTTTACTAGGAAAACGTTCAAATAATTATGTAATTTTTAAAATTCCTTAATTATTCTAATAATTCCTCTCTCTCCTGCCCTTTATTTTACATATGTAAACACTATCGGTGACTTACCTTAAATTCTCTTACAATTACATTTTTCAATTATAGTACTGCTTTTATTGTTTTTATTGCTAGCTATCAAAATTAACTTTTCTTTAAGAATAAAAACATCAGACGTAAGACTAAAACAACGAGTTCTATGGTCCTCACACATTGGTTCTGAAGATTAAGTCTGTGAAAATATATCTGCATTTGTTTAATGTCGGGATGAGTAGAAAATACTTGGTATTTCCTGACACGAAAGGGGGGAAGGGAGTTGAGAGTTAAGAAAATAGGAATGAGAGTGATGCCCGGTTCTCGGTCAGTCTCAGAGTTAGCGCACTTTTCCAATAAAAAGGGAGGCGGGGTAACAGCTCTTTCACGAGGCCTGGACCATAAGCTGAGCTTCAGAGGTAGTGGTCAAGGCGGAGGTCATTCCGGATATATTCTTATAGTTAATTAGGTGGTATTTATTGTATTATAGTCCCCTGAGTCATTTCTTAAATTATTTAATATCGGAAGTAAAAATCATCTCTCTCAGCTTCTAGCATGAACCAGCCCTTTTCCCCAAATCATCAGGGAGCAAATGAACTGTCCTGGGTGTTCCTACCCCCACAGAACAGTCGCTTTCAAGTAGGAGTCAGGTCCCGAAAACACACGTGTGAGAGTCGCTCACAGTACCTTACTGGACTGAGAAATCATGTGGGATCCTTGAGGATAGACTGGTCTGAGAATCACAGTCAGGTGGTTAACAAGGACTTCACACTGCAGGGGCAGGATCAGCTGTCAGCAGGGCGCCCCCTGTAGGACAAGGACACTCATTAGACACTCCAAGTCCACCAGGCCTTCCTTCCCAAGACTCCCTCTCTCCATCACCTTCCCTGCAAACAGGGTTGGTTTTCTCTCCCTGCACAGATGTGAGAAGGAGCAGGAGGGTACCGCCCGTCAAAATGACAATGCACAACGATTCCTCTTATCTTGCTGTCTTTGGGAGGACAGCTTATCTCAAATTTACAAAAGAAGCAACTCACTATCAGTGTTTCTTCTCCAATAAGTGACAATGGCAGGCCTGGTTGATAACTAATTGCCCGTTTCCAGAGCAACATTTAAAATGTAAATGCAAATCACCCGCCCACTGGAAAGGGGCGGGGAAGTGCCTTTGCCTTTGAATAAATAAAGACACCTGATTTAGAAGGGATAAAAGCCAAAACCTTCATTACTATTCTAAAAGGATAAACATGCACATACTTTAAAGTAATGACAATAAAAAAGACCATTAAACAGAGCCCCTTCCATACAAATAAGGTGTGAAGATCTACGAGGCTGTAACACTGCTAGCGCTGCCTTTGTCTGGCGTGGGAAACACAGAATCAACCAGAAAGGGACCCTTTGATGAGAAAGAGCACGAAGAGCGTGGCTATTGGCCCTGAACAAAAAGAGCTGCTGCCTGTACGCCTCGAAGAATCGCTGTGTCGTCGGATCAGGAAACAGACACTTAAGAGCCATTCTCCGTCCTCTCCTCTGAACGGGCAGCAGCCTATCACACTGTACCCCATGTTTTCATTGCCTGTGCAATACATGATTAATTGAGTTGTTTATAGACACAGGCCCCCATACCCCCATCCCCAGCAAACATTTCCCAGGGCTTCGCATGCCTTAGAGGCAGCCCTGTCCTGGAGGAGCGCCTGGGAATAGTAAGTAGCTAGCTCTCCCTGGGGAACTCTGTTCCTCGCATGTTCTAAGTTCTCCTTGACAGGAGATTGCATGGGGTCACCTGCCTTCTTTTCTTGTCCCCAGAGTGTCACCGTGGATGGAGTGTGAACAGATCACAGGCCCGCTGTTTTAACTCCTTGGGTTTTGATAAGCAGAACAAAACGAGCAGACTTAAAGCCTGCCCTGTGTCTGAATTCCAGCCGCACCCCCTCCTGGCAGCTCCACCTCAGTGATTGATCCGCGTGGTGCTTCAGTTGAGTCATTGCTAGTAAATCATCCATCTGTTCCACAAACATGTATGAACACCTTCCATGTACCACATCATCTTCTTCTTCTGTGAGGCTGAGATACATCAGCGACAAAGAAACGATTCCGGTCCTCAGGAAAGTTTTGGAGAACGCTCTCTCACCGTCATAGCTTGTTTCTTTATCGGCTTTGAAGATTGTTTCATCTTAAAAAAATATATCCTGTTTTAAAATGCAAGTATCCTAGATGGAAAGTAGAGTTGAACATGTGTCAGCCCAGAGTCTAATGATCATCAAAGATTCACGCCAAGCTCCACTGGCAACGAAAAGCACAGTAAGGAGACACAGGGCCGGCATCTGTGGGTTGGAGCCGTGTGCTGGTGAGCTGGCTAAAACACAAACACGTGTTGATGTGTAGGGTTGGTCAATTTCTGTTGTGTAAATACCCTCGTCGTGGCTATGCTTAAGCTACCAATGGCAGCTTCATCGAGCTTGTCAGGTTGCTGAGATTTGAACGCCCAGCTGAAGAGCAGGTGCACATTGGCTTCAGCGGGGCTGGGGCAGTGGGCAGTGGGGCAGAGCTCACAGCGACGAGAGGCCAAGTCAGGACACCACCCCACAGGGACCCTCACCGAGCAGGCCTCAGCCTCTCCATAGTGCTGTGCTCTGCACACTGAGGAGGTTTCACATTTACAAATCACAGCACCCAGTGTCACTACAAACCACACAGCGAACCTCAGCCCTCACAGCTGACCAAGCTCCTAAAGCAACTGTGTGCCACTTCAAGAGAATCACTCATCCCGTTTCAAGAAGGTGATGACCTGGATGTATTCAGTACCAGTGAGAGTGTGTCTGACATATTTTGACTAAGGTGGTCGTCAGACTATTCATACACAAATAGACACAAACATATAAACACATAAATGATATCATTTAGCATGTCCTATGTGCCAGGAACCATCATAAGACTGAACATAATTTTCATGAAAGCAAGGCACTTTGTCTTTTTTCACTGATGTTTCTTCACTGCCTAGGACACTGGTTGGCAAACTCATTAGTCAATAGAGCCAAATATCAACAGTACAACGATTGAAATTTCTTTTGAGAGCCAAAGTTTTTAAACTTAAACTTCTTCTAACGCCACTTCTTCAAAATAGACTCGCCCAGGCCGTGGTATTTTGTGGAAGAGCCACACTCAAGGGGCCAAAGAGCCGCATGTGGCTCGCGAGCCACGGTTTGCTGACCACGGGCCTAGGAGACTGTGTGGTCCATGGGAGGTGCTCTATAAATATTTGTGAGATATATTCATGCTTTACGTGTAATAAGTAAACTGAGGGACAAGGTTACATAACTGAGGCAACAGCTGGGAAGGGGTGGGGCTGGAACTCACACACGGGCTGTCTTCTAAGGAGCTCTTTGCAAAACTAAGAAAGGGCAAGAGGAAGAGAAACAAGAATGGTTTCCAGGAAACTAGATGATCCTCCGAAGGTCAACAGACCTGGAGCTAATATTTGGAAGAAACAAAACTCCACTTAGAATTGTTTTCACCTAGGAAAATGCTAATTTGTTGGTTTGTGTATGTTTTTTCAGAGTGTTGCTTCAAAATTTTTTCGGAATACAGATCCTCAATAAGGCAGGCTTTCAGTTCAAAATCGGTACGTTTCTGGGAATTACAGCTGTCCCACCATGCCATCAGCCAGGAAACAAGGGACCCCGTCTCTTCCCACTCTGCCCGTGCGAAGTTCAAGCAGGAGACACAGAAGAGAGAGCGCTCCGCAGGAAGTGGGAAGCAGACCAAGTAGACCACGTGGCGCAGGATTTTCCCGGGTCAAGTATTCCCCGCTTTACGTTGGAGCAGAAATGCAACAAACACGTTTTAGAGCATCATTACCATCTCAGCCACCACCGAATCACAGGGGCTTATACATTTGAGAGCCAATGTGTAAGCTGATATGTCTGCCTGGTTCAACATATCCTATTTTTTAAATCAAAATAGAAGACAGAGAAAACTAGATACAGATGAGAAACCCAAGAGAACAATGTTTAAAATTAAACCCCCTCCCCAAAGTCTCTAAAACATCACTTATTCCATGGCATCTAACATGTTAACCCAGCTAATTTTTCAGGAAGTGTATAAATTTATTACGAAATACTTTAATCAGTCACTTATTCATTATGTCTCTAAGGTATGGAAATTAGGGGAAGTTTTCTTGCAAAGATCAAGGAGTAATGTCCCATGGTAGCAGGTCGATGCATACCTATGATTTCTCATTTCTCTGTGGATCCTTCACGAAATGTATTCGGTGCTAAATTATAACGTAGGGGCTATGCATGAAGTTACTGGAAACAACTCATTATCCTCTCCGTCATTAGTCTGTGGAGCTTGCCAGATGGTAAATAACAAAAACATTATTTAGAGAAACCTGGAATACTGCGTGCAGTCAGAATTCACCCCGGCGGTTTGTTACTACTCTCTGGATATACTTTTTGTACCATCAGGGCCAGGACATATGCACCTTTATGCAAATTAGTAAAGAGTTCCCATCTGTCTTCCCCTCTTGTTTGCCCAGGCTCAGGACTCAGCCAACAGAGCTGGGGAGATCCTCACGCCTCTGCCAGGCCCCCTTCTGAGGACCTGCTCTGACAAGCATTGGTAGAAGCCTGGGTAGACTTTTAATCACAGGCCTGTTCTGATTTTGAAGAGTCTAGGATTGGAAAAGAACTTATATGCACATATGCAATCCCCATGGACACAGACAATAGGCTGGTGAAGGCCTTGGGGGGTGGGGGGAACTGAGTGGAGGGGGACAATGGGGCAAAAAAGGTGGGGGGCATCTGTAATACTCTCAGGAATAAAGATTAAAAATAAATAAGTCAATAAAAATCCTCCCATTAATTTTTTGTTTTTTAAAGAACAATCTAATTTAATTCATTAACTACCCAACACTTACTAACACCATCACCACCACCTCTAGCTCCAACCACGTGGGAGTGACCCAGAAGCAATGAACCGCCAATCAGGTACGTCTCATGCTGCATTTTCAAACCCAGCACTTCTCACAATTGGTTGAAAGTCTAAATCAGGCCACATGCACATCACTCTTGCTCAGGATTCAGCCTCGTGTTGCCTTTCGTCCTACGTTGGCTTGCTCTACTGGCGTTGGGGTGTTGCAAACTGCCCCTGCCTTTACCACTGATTTATGATTGCTCTTTCAAAACTCCGTTTTTGGTCTAGGGATTGTTTTGACCCCATTTTCCAGACTTGAACTTTCCTTCACACTCCTGAAAATTAAGCAAATATTTAATCTTCCAATTATTATTCATTCAGCATCTGCCATATGCTTGGCACTGGGTTTGTTGTGAGGTGGCGGGAAGGGCACCAGGTGTCTGACCAGAGGGGTCAGACCAAACCTGGGTTCAGCAACCTTGGAACTTGGGTTCTGGCTAGGAAAGAATTCAGAGCAAGCCCCAAACTGCAAGAGAACCTTTATTGGGTAAATGACAGAAGTAGAAAAGGTAATTCCTGGAAGAAACGGGCATAGCAAACAAGTTTGAGAGGTAAAGGAAGGGCCCTTGGAGCTTGGGAGTGAGGAAGCTGGTGGTAGCAGTACCAAATCTGGGGAGTGGAAGGGGGAAGGAAAAAGGAAATGGAGAGCGAAGGGAAAGGAAAGAACGTGCTTCCTGGAGGGAGAGAGCACACTGGGTCCTCCATCCTGAGGGTTTTAAGGGTGGAGATTTTAGGGGAAGGTCTCAGTGGAATATTCAGCAGTTTTCCAGGTGTGTCCTTGCAGGGTTGTGTTCTCCACTGATTGATGGGCAGGCACCGGGGCAGGGGGTCATTATTCAATACAGCTGACCTGACATCAGCCTTGGCTGGTTTTGTTGCTTATCTGGGCCTGGAGCTGAATACAACTGAAGCCTAGATGTTATCTCTACGAAGGAAAGATCAGGGGGTCCTAACCTCAAGACCAGCAATATGCTAGGGGAGGAAAGGTCACCCTGGGGGCAATTGATTGTCCATTGCTAGGCACCTGAAGCTTTGCAACCTGCTGACCTACTGTACCTGGCTCTGCTCATGTCTGTCTAACTGCCTACAGCAGATTAATTGTCAGGAGTACAAAAATGATTAGGAGACATTGTTTACCCTGTCCCTTACCCTTATCCTATATGTAAACACATTAAAATATAGTCATGTAAATGCTACAGTGGAAGTAATCAATCATTCAGACAATGTAACTGAAGCTAAAAGAGAATTAGGTCACCTGCCGAAGTAACAGAACTGAATCTACAACCCAGGTCTCCTGACCCTAATCTATTGCTGTAATTATTATTTTAAGGTAATAATTTTAAGATAGTGTAGTTATCTTCATTTGATTAATTTGTTAATTAAGTGATTATTTTATCCACTCAGTATACTTATAAGCAGAAATATATGAGTTATTGTGGCAAGAAAACTGTATGATGAAGATCTAGACTGTGAGCTCAAAATTTACAAATTGAAGAAGAGAGAGAACGAATGAGAATGAGAGAAAGACTGAGAGAGAATATAATATGCTTTGACTTGTGTAAAGTGAATGGCTCAGATTACATTCCATATTTCTTACACCTTTGCCTACATTTTCTGACATTCTCAGCATACTATTTAAAAGGGTTTCTAATTGACAGACATGAAAGGTCATGTTGAACATCTAAATTTGCACATATATTACATTTCTTACTTTGACATCGTTAAAGTCTGTTCTTTTTATGTAACATGGAGATAAGGAACATTTTTGTACATTTCATAATTTCAAAAACAGTTCTATTTCAAAGTAATAAAATGGGTCGAGATATTTCTCCAGAGTTTAGTTCTTACATAGAACACACTAGTTTGAACTTCTGTTTTAGCTAGTGGCCTTTACCTGTTTGTCTGGTCAACCAAGCCAGAACTTGGAAGGTTAAGGTAGACTCTCCCTTCCTCCACATCTTCAGATCCCATCCATCAATCACTAAATTAAGTGGAACCTCCTTTTGAAACCACTTCCTCCCCTTCAATTACCACAGCATTTATGGGATTTGCACCTAGACCAGTGATGGGCAACCTTTTGAGCTTGGTGTGTCAAACTTCGCCAAAAAACTGAGCATAACTCGGGTAGTGTGTCACTTTGAGGAAAAAACATTATTTTGCAAATGTTTCATCCTCAGGAGCAGCAAGTTTTATACTTGGCATGCGGTCGCCTCAGCGGCCGCGTGTCATCAGAAATGGCTACGCGTGTCAGTGCTGACACGCGTGTCATAGGTTCGCCATCACTGACCTAGACTATGGCAATTGCCTCTAACATACTAGTACTTTTCTACCTCTGACCTTGTCCCATTCCATTTCCTCCACTATATTGCTCTAGGAGTGATTTTTTAAAAAAATGTATTTTTCTTGATTTCAGAGAGGAAGGGAGAGGGAGAGAGAGAGAGAGAGATAGAAACATCAATGATGAGAGAGAATCATTGATCGGCTGCCTCCTGCACACCCCATACTGGGGACTGAGTCCTCAACCCAGGCATGTGCCCTTGACTGGGATCAAACCTGGAAACCTTCAATCCATAGGCCGACGCTCTATCCACTGAGCCAAACCAGCTGGGGCTAGGAGTGATTTTTATATAAACCAAGTCTCCAAGGCTTAAGGCTCTTTATGGGTTTCAGTTTCTCACAGAAGACAGTGAAACCTCTTGTATATGTTCCTCCTGACATTGCCTCTGCCTGCTTTTCCAACTTAATCTCTCTGTTGTCTCTCTGAAATCCTCATTCCCAGCCATACAAATCTCCTTGAATTCCTTCTAAATGCTTCCTCTTTTGGAAGGAAGCATCCTGCCCTTTTTTCACATCCTGCCCTTTTTACTTAGAATAACCTTCACCTTGCTCACTCACAAAAAATCCATTATTCCTCACTCTTACCTTGTATTATACCATTATCAAAGTATCCTTCAAATAAACACTGCTTTTTGTTGCCATATTTCCCCCCTCCTAGTCTATCAGATCTTGAAAAAAATAGGACTTATTCATCACTGCATTCCCATATACACTGAGTAGCCAGATTTTATGATCTCTGAACGCATAATTATCTGGCCACTCAGTATGTGTGTGTGTGTGTGTAATATATATATATACACACACATATATATATATATATATATACACACACACACACACACATATATATACACACACACACACACACACACACACACACACACACACACACATATATATATATATATATATATATATATATATATATATATATATATATATATATATTAGAGGCCCAGTGCATGAATTCGTGCATGGGTGGGGTCCAGCCAGCCTAGCCAGGGGGAGGGCACATGGACGGTTGGCTGGCCTGCCTGATGGTTGAACTCCTGGTCAAGGGGACAATTTGCATATTAGCCTTTTATTATATAGGATATACACTGAGTGGCCAGATTATTATGCGTTCAGAGATCATAATAATCTGGCCACTCAGTGTATTAGTATAATGTCTGACACAGAGCACTCAAAAAATGGTGGTTGAATTCAACACCTTACTGTGGAGTGTTTCTAAGGATGCCTAGACTTTTAAGAGTTTTGGTGGCTGAAAAGCCATGTCAGGGATGGGAAAGAAAGAGGCTGCTTGGGATTGTCTGTTGACAATGTGACACAAGTGTCACTGTTTCCATTCAAATCTGGGAAATGTTTCATAGACTCCTCTTCCTGTATGGTTTCAAGTGGGAGTTTGCCAAGGACAGGACCTCATAAATTACTTGGAAGGCACACAGACGCCTTTATTCTTAGGAGGCCCTGGGATCAGACGTGATGACTTCATTCACAGTGGCGCTTCTTCAGAGCTCTTCATGAGCTCCCACTTTTAAGGTTTCACGTGCATAACTTCATGAACATCTGCACGATTTTTCACTCATGCCAGTGTTTCAGAATGAGATGATTAATGAGTGTTTCTCGGGTCCTCTAGCTGCAGCCTTCCAGACAAACAAGCAACCTTGCAAGATGCTTTAATGTCTATTGTTTGCATGTCCAGAATGACAGTGGGAGAGGTTTTGAGTGGAACAGACTCCCAGAAAACAACAGGAATGGTGGGGTATTGACGTGACAGGAACCACGTGATGTATTTAATTGCTTCTGGCGCTTAATTGCCAGGGCTAAGGTGGGCATGGATACCATAATGGGTAGCAGGGATGGAGTATTAGTCACATAGTTTGACTGTTAGAGATCTTTGTCTGTGGCTAAATGATTATACCCCTATCACTAGTATCAAGGTTACTTGATTTGTACAAGTGAAACCTTTGGGACCGGGGACTAGAGGCCTGACTTGCATGGCTACAGAAGAAGTGAGGTCCTTGCCCAATTCCTAGACTTGAGTGGTCTACAGACTTAGAGCACCACCTTAAAGGAAGAAGAGGCTTGATCCCCCTTGGGGAAGGACATTGCTACACTGCCAAACATGTCTATTGTAAATTATCCATTTAGCCTTTTCCAAAAGACCTTGCAGCCATTTCCCAGGGTATTTGTGCTCCAGGGAAAGAAATAATCCCACACCTTAGGGATTACAAGACACTAGCGCTGAGCTACCAGACATTCTTGGGGACACAAAATAGCACAGTGATCCACTTTTCAAAAAATTGGGGCTGTTTATGAGAGCCTAACGCAGATGCCTACTCACCCTTCTACAGTGGGTACCGCAAGCCGTCTTGTGGTCATGTTCCCCATTCTAAAATGAAGGGTTGGAATAGACACATGGGTGTCCACTTAACAAGGTTGATCACGCTCTATCAATGCCGAGTGCCTGACCTGCCAACAGTAGAGACAAACTGTGAGCCCCGAGTATAACAGTATTCCACAGGGTAACCAGTCAGCTGTATGACAGAAGGTTAATTACACTTCTTTCATGAAAGGAGCAGCAATTCTTACTGAAATAGGTATTTAAGCTGGCTGAATTTCATTCCATGCTCAAAAGATTTCTGCTTGTTAGAGATTTTAGTTTCCAGGGAAATAATGATTCCACAAAGAGATAAAAAGATGGTTCCATTAAACTAAAATCTGAGAATGCCACCTGGTCACTTTGAGCTCCTTGTGCCATCAAATTAATACACACAAAAGCGGTGACTCCTGTACCTGATACAATGAATTGCTAAAACAAGAATTACGTCCTATGTGGTAGGCAGACTACTACGATCTCCCGCAAAGATCCCCACCTTTGGATATTTATGCCCTTCTGCAATCTGCTGCTTTTGACTATGAGCTGAACTTAGTGACATGCTTGTAACCAGTAGAACATAGCTATAGATTTAGTTCCTCACAGGATGTGATGCTACTTTATGATCAGGTTATAAAATATTGTCTCTTTTGTCTTGTTATAACCTATTGTCTTACCAGCTCACACAGTTTGTGGAGGCAAGCTGCTGTTTGCTTGGCAAGAAACTTAGGAAAACTCCTGTCCAAGAGCCAATAAGGAACTGAGGCCCACAGTCCAACAGCCCAGCAAGAATGGAATCTTAACATTAACCACATGAGCTTAGAAATGGATCCTTCCACAACAAAGTCTGGAGATAACTACATTCCAGTTAACACTTTTATTACAGTACTAGAGGCCTGGTGCACAAAATTCATGCACTGGGGGGGGGGGGTGTCCCTCAGCCCAGCCTGCATCCTCTCTAATCCAGGACCCCTCAGGGGATGTCCAACAGCCTGAATTTCATTCCATGCTCAAAAGATTTCTGCTGGTTTAGGCTTGAGCCCCATGGGATCAGGCCTAAACCGCAGTCGGACATCTCTCTCACAATCCAGGACTACTGGCTCCTAACCACTCGCCTGCCTGCCTGCCTGATTTCCCCTAACCGCTTCTGCCTGCCAGCCTGATTGCCCCCTAACCATTCTCCTGCCAGTCCGATTGCCTCCAACTGCCCTGCCCAGGGAGGGTCTGGGGTGCAGGTGAATGGGATTCCTGGCTGGCATGCTGCTGACAGCAAGCTGACCAATGGCCGATTCTGCGAGGAATGGGGCTTCCTCCTCCCTCCTGTCAGGGTCCAGTTTGAAGGTCAGCCACACCCCCAATCGCATTAGACCCAGAGTTCCACCGCGCCCTGGCTGACCATAGCCCACAGCTCCCTCCCGCCACCATGCCATGGGTGGCCAGGCCCATAGCTCCCACTCCATCAGCTCCCTAGCCTGTGTTTGGTCATCAGTCTAGTTGTTTAGGTCATGACAGCACCTGGCTTTTAGGACTAGAGGCCCGGTGCACAAAATTCGTGCATGGGAGGGTGTCCCTCAGCCTGGCCTGCACCCTCACCAATCTGGGACCCCTCGGGGGATGTCTGACTGTCGGTAACTGCTTGCCTGCCTGCCTGCCTGATTGCCCCTAACTGCTTCTGCCTGCCACCCTGATCACCCCCAACTGCCCTCCCCTGCCAGCCTGATCACCCACAACTGCCCTCCCCTGCCATGACCTGCCTCCTCTGCTGGGACCCACCTCCTCCACATGAGGCGGCAGAGATGCCAGGACCGGCCTCCTCTGCACTGCGCAGAGCCGCGGGACCCCAGGCCTCACTGCATGGAGCAGCCACTGGGCCCTGCCTCTGCTGTGTGTGTGGCCATCTTGTGATGGCCATTTTGTGGTGGCCATCTTTGTGGCAACCATCTTGTGACGATGTCACGTTCAAGGACCACCTAGGCTTTTATTAGTATAGATGGGGGCCATTTTATTTTTATCCTTGCAATCTGAACTTTTACTTTGGTAAATCCCTCTAGTCATACCTGGCGCTCATTAGCAGAGAATAATTTTTTTGTAGGTATTCCCCTCCCTCCCTCTTTCCTTCTATTTGAACCTGCTATTGGTCAGATGGAAATGTCTTCCTTGTGTTTTATATTTCCCCTCACATTTTCTTGGAAATAGCTTGTTGGTAAGACACAGGTGTGACTTTGAGGGGTCAGGACCTCAGTGGGGGGAGTGATTGCAGACGTGGTGGAAGTGGGGCCTGAAGAAGGGACGGAACTGCTGCATCTCATGATAAATCTTTAATCGATGAAGAACTGCCTTCATGGATGAGCAAAGAAAGTGGTTTGAAAGAGGTAGAATCGACTCCTGCTAAAAATGCTCTAAAGACAGTCACCTTTCAGTGATATCACCTACCATCTCTATTTCAAAGGTCCAAAGCCCAGTTCCCTGACCTCCTGACTCACTCACTGGATGCAAACAAGAATCCAGATAATAATAAGAGAGACTCTGGGACCTATTCCCAGCGCTCCTCCTGCATCTATAAAAGCGCATATGGCTAGACAGATAAACTCATGCATGTCACGTAAGGTTAAACAATTGAGAAGCACTAACAAGACCATTTCTATTAGTTTCTTATTAACAGAATAAAGCTGCTGAAAGATGTACTGTTTTTTATATTCACGTTCAACTGCTAGGCATTACAGCACCTACGTAAGGATTCATGCCACAGTAGTCTGACCTCTAAGCATATAATGTGATGATGGTAAGTTGAGAGAGCAGGGCATGAGTGTAGCCCACATTGGGGTAGGGCTAGATGCCTCCACGGATTAGTCAGAGCTGCATTTCACTGAGACAAACTGATTGGTGTAGACCCCGGAATGCTGATTCCAATCGTGTGATCACTATGGAATGCAATCAGGACATTGCAAGCTCCCCATGCTGAGGAGCATCAGGTTGAGTATAGTAACGCAGCAACAGGAAATGCTGCTCTGACTCTGGAGCAGACATGGAGCCTGGCTGAAGTCAGGCAGCTGGTCAGCAG
Source organism: Ia io (assembly GCA_025583905.1). Lineage (NCBI taxonomy): Eukaryota > Metazoa > Chordata > Mammalia > Chiroptera > Vespertilionidae > Ia > Ia io. The sequence continues at coordinate 79,906,174 of JAJQQW010000016.1, read as the reverse complement.
TCCTTGTGTTTATATGACCTTTGATCTGCAGCCCCCGACATGCAGGGGGAAGGCACAGTGTGTCCCCAAACAGGAAAGAGCAAGGGCCCCCTTTTTCCGCATGCACTCCCCCTTGCCTGGGGTTTTTCTCCCTGTTCTTTGGTATTCGCCTCCGAGTCCCCAGCATCTGCCTTCCCTGGCCGATGGCCTCAGGCGTCAGACATCTAGCTCCAGCCAACATGCTTTGAGGGCCACGGGAGCAGGCCGCAGCTGTTTGTCCCTGGAACAAGAGCGGTCCGCTTGCAGCTCTCGCTTCAGCACCCGGGAAGTCACAACCCACCACCACACTCTCCCCATGCTGAGAGTGCTCCCGACAAGGGGTAAATAAAAAAAAAAATAGAGCCTGGAGAAAGGAGCCCCGGGCGGGCGACGTGTGGGCAGGACCATTAGCGTCAGCCACGCGGTGATGGATTGCCAGCGTTATACCCTCCCCGCGAGAATGAACACGGGCCACATCACTGGAGTTTCAAAGTCCTTTGTGGATGAGAATTCCAGTCAATAATGTCACCCGCTTCTGGGAATTAGAAAACTCTTTGCTATCATTGAAACCAGAAAGGGGGCCCACTGGAAACACTGCCTGGTCACCCTCTCCAGGGGCACAGGCAAGCAGAAACGTGAAGCCAAAATTTGGGTTAAATATAAAGGAATTCTCTGAAATGCATGAAAACCAACAGCACTGAAAGAGCCTCAGAGTGGCTGCTTTATGTGGAATAGTTAAGACTTCCGTTTACCTTGCTAGCAGGCTTGGGCAATAATTACGGGCACCTGCCTTGTAGGTCGCCACTCAACGACAACAGCATAATTATGCAATTCAATGCCCTAATGGCAATGCCAATGCACCGGTTTACAGCGGAGCTCACGGTGGCTGTCGCGGTCAACTGCACTGGCACACTGAGAGGCTGGCTAACTGTTTACATTCCTCTGATTTTGCAACTCTTCTGGCAGGTGCAATGTGCATATAAATAAATGGCCGCGTAAAGTATGAAATCTAAATGTTGTTGACACTTTTTCCAAATGTAAATTGTACTTTAAAAAATTGCTATTTAGAAATGAATTTATTGCTACAAAGAGGCCAACTATAAAATGATTACATAAAGGGATCAAAGGTTTAATTTAAACAGGACAGAGATTTATAGAATCCGCTTTATTTATTTATTTTTTTTTTTCCAATTTTTTTATTAAGGTATTATATGTGTACATATCTTACCATTGCCCCCCCCACCCCACTCCCATATATGCCCTCACCCCCCAGAGTTTTGCGTCCATTGGTTATGCTTATATGCATGCATACAAGTCCTTTGATTGATCTCTTATCTTCCCCACTTCTCCCTAACCTTCCTGCTGTAATTTGACAGACTGTTTGATGCTTTACTGCCTCTGTATCTATCTTTTTGTTCAAGTTTTTAATGTTCTTTATTATCCATAAATGAGTGAGATCATGTGGTATTTTTCTTTCATTGACTTGCTTATTTCACTTAACATAATGTTCTCCAATTCCATCCAGGTTGCTGCAAATGGTAAGAATTCCTTCTTTTTTATGGCAGCATAATATTCCATTGTGTAGATGTACCATAGTTTTCTGATCCAGTCATCTGCTGATGGGCACCTAGGCTGTTTCCAGATCTTAGCTATTGTAAATTGTGCTGCTATGAACATAGGGGTGCATATTTCCTTTCTTATTGGTGTTCCCAGTTTCTTAGGATATATTCCTAGGAGTGGGATTACTGGGTCAAATGGGAGTTCCATTTTCAGTTTTTTGAGGAAACTCCATACTGTTCTCCACAGTGGCTGCACCAGTCTGCATTCCCACCAGCAGTGCACGAGGGTTCCTTTTTCTCCGCATCCTCGCCAACACTTGTCGTTTGTTGATTTGTTGATGATAGCCATTCTGACAGGAGTGAGATGATAGCGCATTGTTGTTTTGATTTGCATCTCTCGGATAATTAGTGACCTTGAGCATGTTTTCATGTGTCTCTTGGCCTTCCTTCTGTCTTCTTTGGAAAAGATTCTATTTAGGTCCGTTGCCCATTTTTTTATTGGATCATTTATCTTCCTTTTATTAAGTTGTATAAGCTGCCTGTAGATGTTGGAGATTAAACCTTTATCAGTGATGCCATTTGCAAATATGTTCTCCCATGCAGTGGGCTTTCTTGTTGTTTTGTTGATAGTTTCTTTTGCTGTAAAAAAGCTTTTTATTTTGTTGTAGTCCCATTTGTTTATTTTCTCTTTAGCTTCCATTGCCCTAGGGGCAGTATCGGTGAAGAAGTTCTTTTGACATATGTCTGAGATTTTGCTGCCTGTGGATTCCTCTAGTATTTTTATGGTTTCCCGTCTTATGTTTAAGTCCTGTATCCATTTTGAGTTTATTTTTGTGTATGGCGTAAGTTGGTGATCTAGCTTCATTTTTTTGCATGTGTCTGTCCAATTTTCCCAACACCATTTATTGAAGAGACTGTCTTTATTCCATTGTATGTTCATGCCTCCTTTGTCAAATATTAATTGAGCATAGTGGTTTGGATCAATATCTGGATTCTCTATTCTGTTCCATTGATCTATATGTCTGTTCTTGTGCCAGTACCAGGCTGTTTTGAGAATAGTGGCTTTGTAATACAGCTTGAAATCTGGTATTGAGATCCCTCCTACTTTATTCTTCTTTCTCAGGATTGCTGTGGAGATTCGGGGTCTTTTTTTATTCCAGATGAATTTTTGGAGAGTTCTTTCAAGGTCTGTGAAATATGCCGTTGGTATTTTAATGGGGAGTGCATTGAATCTATAGATTGCTTTGGGTAGTATGGACATTTTAATGATGTTGATTCTACCAATCCATGAACATGGTATGTTCTTCCATCTGTTTACGTCTTCCTCTATCTCTTTTTTCAGTGTCCTGTAGTTTTCCGTGTATAGGTCTTTTACCTCCTTAGTTAAGTTTATTCCTAGGTATCTTAATTTTTTTGGTGCGATGGTAAATGGGATTGCCTTTTTAGTCTCTCTGTCTGTAAGTTCACTATTGGTGTATAGAAAGGCCATAGATTTCTTGGCGTTAATTTTGTATCCTGCTACATTGCCGAATTCATTTATTAAGTCTATTAGTTTTTTGACGGAGTCTTTCGGATTTTTTATGTACAATATCATGTCGTCTGCAAATAAAGACAGCTTTACTTGTTCTTTTCCAATTTGGATGCCTTTTATTTCTTCTTCTTGTCTAATTGCATTAGCTAATACTTCCAGTACTATGTCAAACAGGAGTGGTGAGAGTGGGCATCCCTGTCTTGTTCCTGTTCTTAGGGGAAATGTTTTTAGCTTTTGTCCATTGAGTATGATGTTTGCTGTGGGTTTATCATATATAGCTTTTATTATGTTGAGGTATGAGCCTTCTATTCCCACCTTGTTGAGAGTTTTTATCAAGAAAGGGTGTTGGATTTTGTCAAATGCTTTTTCTGCATCAATTGATATGACTATGTGATTTTTATCTCTCAATTTGTTTATGTGATGTATCACGTTTATTGATTTGCGGATATTGTACCATCCTTGCATTCCTGGGATAAATCCTACTTGGTCATGGTGTATGATCTTTCTGATGTACTGCTGGAGCCGATTTGCTAGAATTTTGTTGAGGATTTTGGCATCTATGTTCATGAGGGATATTGGTCTGTAATTCTCTTTCATTGTGTTGTCTTTATCTGGTTTTGGTATTAGGGTGATGCTGGCTTCATAGAAGGAGCTTGGAAGTGTTCCTTCCTCTTGAATTTTTTGGAATAGTCTGAGGAGGATAGGTTTTAGTTCTTCCTTGAATGTTTGGTAGAACTCTCCTGTGAAGCCGTCAGGCCCCGGGCTTTTGTTTGCCGGAAGCTTTTTGATGACTTCTTCAATTTCGTCCATAGTTATTGGCCTATTGAGCTGTTGAGATTCTTCTTGATTGATTTTTGGAAGGTTGTATTTTTCTAGGAATATGTCCATTTCCTCCAGGTTGTCCAGTTTGTTGGAATAGAGCTGTTCGTAGTATTTTGTAACAATCCTTTGTATCTCAGCGGGGTCTGTTGTTATTTCACCTCTTTCATTTCTGATTTTGTTTATTTGGGTCCTCTCTCTTTGCTTCTTGGTGAGCCTGGCTAGAGGTCCATCAATCTTGTTTATCTTTTCAAAGAACCAGCTCTTGGTTTTGTTGATCTTTTGTATTGTTTCTTTGGTCTCTATGTCATTTATCTCCGCTCTGATCTTTGTTATTTCCTTCCTTCTGGTTACACTGGGCTTTTCTTGCTGCTCTTTTTCTAGCTCTTTGAGTTGTAGGGTTAGGTAATTTATTACCATTGTTTCTTGTTTTTTGCAATAGGCTTGTAGAGCTATGAACTTCCCTCTCAAGACTGCTTTCGCTGTGTCCCATAGATTTTGGATTGTTGTGTTTTCATTGTCATTTGTTGCCATGATGTTTTTTATTTCTTCCTTGATCTCTCTGGTGACCCAGTCCTTGTTTAATAGCATGCTGTTTAGTCTCCATGTGTTTGATTTCTTTGGATTGCATTTATTGTAGTTGATTTCCAGTTTTATGCCACTGTGATCTGAGAAGATGCTTGATATAATTTCTATCTTCTTGAATTTGAAGAGACTTTGCCTGTGACCCAGCATATGGTCTATCTTTGAAAATGACCCATGTGCACTTGAGAAGAATGTATATTCTGTGGCTTTGGGGTGAAATGTTCTGAAGATGTCAATTAATTCCATCTGGTCTAGTGAGTCATTTAGGATTGCTGTTTCTTTGCTAATTTTTTGTTTAGAGGATTTGTCCAATGGTGATAGTGGGGTATTAAAGTCTCCTACTATGATTGTATTACTATTAATCTCTCCCTTGATATCTTCCAGGAGTTTTTTTTTATGTATTTGGGTGCTCCTATATTGGGAGCGTATATGTTTACCAGAATTATTTCTTCTTGTTGGATTTCTCCCTTTAGTATTATGAAGTGGCCTTCCTTATCTCTTGTTATGGCATTTACTTTGAGGTCTAATTTGTCAGATATAAGTATTGCTACCCCAGCTTTTTTTTCATTTCCATTTGCCTGGAAGATATTTTTCCATCCCTTCACTTTCAATCTGTGTGAGTCTCTTGTTCTGAGGTGGGTCTCTTGTAGACAGCATATATATGGGTCATGCTTTTTTATCCATTCAGCCACTCGATGTCTTTTGATTGGAGCATTTAGTCCGTTCACATTTAAAGTTATTACTGAAAGGTATTTGTTTGTAGTCATATCTATTTTTGTGTCTGTATTCCTTCTTACCTGTTTATTTCTTCTTTTTACAGTATTCCCTTTAGCAATTCTTGCATTGCTGGTTTGGTGGTGATAAACTCCCTGAGTCTTTTTTTGTCTGCGAAGCTCCTGATTTCCCCTTCAATTTTGATTGATAGTCTTGCTGGATATAGTATTCTTGGATTCAGTCCTTTGCTTTGCAACACTTTGTATACCTCCTTCCATTCACTTCTAGCTTGTTGTGTTTCCGTTGAGTAATCATTTGACAATCTGATGGGTGTTCCTTTGTAGGTAACTCTCTGTCTCTCTCTTGCTGCCTTTAAGATTCTCTCTTTATCATTTATATTTGCCATTGAGATTATGACATGTCTTGGTGTGGGTCTTTTGGGGTTGATCCTGCTTGGGACTCTCTGTACTTGCGTGACTTTTATCTTTCCCATATCCGGGAAGTTTTCTGTCATTATTTCTTCAAATAGGTTTTCTAATCCCTGCTGCTCTTCTTGTCCTTCTGGCAGCCCTATTATACGCATGTTACTTCGCTTCATGTTGTCCCGAAGCTCCCTTAGGCTTTCCTCCTGCTTTTTAATTTTTTTCTCCAATTGCTGTTCAGATTGAGCTTGTTTCTGTACCTGATCTTCTAACTCACTAAATTCGGTCCTCTGCTTCTTGTAGTCTACTGTTGAAACTTTCCATGGTGTTTTTGATTGTAGCTATATCACTTTTCATTTCTTCCTGATTCTTGCATAAGTTGTTGATTTTCTCATCCATCCGATGTATAAATTCCACGACCATTGCTCTGAACTCCTTTTCGGTCATGTTGCAAGCTTCAGTTTCACTAATTTCCTTTCTTGGCGACTCCACATTTTCTTTCCTCTGTGAGTTATTTCGTTTCCCCCATTCTGGCTATCACCAGAAAGCTCAAGCTTCCGTTTGTGTGAACCTCGGCCATGTGCTGTGGGGACTTCGCTCCACCCGAGTTTCACTGAAGTGCTCTGACACTAGGACGTATGGCTGTTTGGTTGGTGGGAACCAGACTTGCCCAGGGTCAGTGTCCCCAGTGTTCCGTGTGGTCTCGTGTGCACACTTAGAATCAGGGGCCCTGTCAGCACCACACTGTTGGTATGTGCCGAAAATGAGATCCTTAGCATGTGCCAGGAGTCAGAGTTTCCCTGTATCTGCACCAAGAATCGAGTGTCAGAGTCTCTGTTGCCTTGTGCAGTTTCTCGTTGAGAATCAGGGTCCCTGTGTGTGCATGCACCAACAATTGGGGTCGTTGGCTCTTAGTGTGAATGCGCTGTGAGTCAGGGATCCCAGGCAGCTGTGTCCGGCGTGCCAAATTCCCTGAAGTGGAGCTGTGTCCTGTGTGTGCTCTCACTACTGAGCCAAACCGGCTAGGGCGCACACTCTCAAATCCCTGAAGGTGAGCTGCCTTTGTGCGCTCTCCCAGAATCCCCGAAGAGGGGCGGAGTCCGTCCTGCGCGCCAAATTCCCCAAAGGGAAGCCCCTTTGTGCACGCTCTAAGATTCCCCGAAGGGGATCTGTGACCCGCAAGCCAAATTCCCCCCAATTCCCCAAAGGGGAGCCCTCTGTGCGCACTGACAGATTTCCCCGAAGGTGAGCTGCTTCTGTCCTGTGCGCCAAATTCCCTAAGGCGGAGCGCGCGTCCCTGCGCAAAGCTCTGCAGCTTGAGTGAGGGGCGTGTCTATTAGTTACTATGGCGCTATCCGCGTGCGCCTGCGGGGAGGGGGATAGGCTCTTTGACTCACGGGAATCTGCCGGGAAGTCTGGATTCTTGTTGTTTCTTCCTCTGAAGCTGTGATAGCAGTTCTCTGTCCCCAGTGGCTGCAGGGTCCTGGTTTGTGTCAGAAGCCAGGATCCGAGTCTCAGGCAGCTCTGTTTCTCAAGATGGCGTGGTCTCCGCGTCCTCACCAGCCGCCGAGATGTGTCCGCTTTGTGCGCGGGGCTCCGCCGTCTAGGACTGCCCGGTTAGGCAGCCCCTTGGAAGACCTGCAGAATCTAACTGACCCTAGCTCATACACACACACACACCACACACGTCTACACGTCTACACGTCTACACTCTCCTCTATGGGTTCCTCACTCACACTCTCTCTCTCCCTACCTTCTTGCCGGTCGCCATCTTTTTCCAGAGTCTAGAATCCGCTTTAATATGTAAGTAATGGAAGATGTAAGAAGAAGCCATGTGGAACGGTAAAAATGGCTACAAAAATATTTAACAGAAAATTTCTTCTAAAACTTAAACAGTTATCTAGCACAGCGGGTGTGGCTCAGATGGCGGGAGCATCCTGTGCACAGGAGGGTTGCGGATTCGGTTTCTGGTCAGGGCACATCCCCAGGTTGTGGGTTTGACCCCAGTTGGGGTGCACACTGGAAGCAACAGATTGATGTTTCTCCCTTTCTCTCTCCTTTTTTCTCTCTCCCTCTCTTTTTCTGTCCCTTTTCCTCTCTCTCTCTTTCTCTTCCTTCCTCTCCCTAAAAATTAAAAAATATATATCTTTGAGTGAGGATTTAAAAAAATAAGTTAAATAAATAAGCTTAAAAAATGTAAACAGCTACCTAAAAATTAAGGGAAAAGTAAATGAGATACAGTCAGCCACAAACATTTCCCCCAGCATCATCGAACGCAGCTGTCCCAGGGAAGTGTGCATTCCCGCACTCTCTCTTAATCATTACCAGGCATGGGATACACTCTAATGCTTGAGCTTCATGGGTAATTTATTTCCTACATCAACAATGTTAAAATAGTCTCTGAGTTTATTTAAATATGTGCTTCCAAGCAATAAACGATAAAAGAGTTTACAGACACAAAAAGACCACTTTGTTTTCTCTTCAAAATAAAATCTTGTTCCTTTAAAACAAATGAAAATTGTGCAGTCAGCTTTTCCTTTCTTGGGAAGTGGAAAGCACACCTGAATGAGCACACAGATCTAGCCAGCACATGGCTCCCTGAACACTTTCCTCACCCTCACATCAAACATCCAGTCCGGCCAGTAAGTTCTAAGTTCTGGCTTCATAATACATCCCAAGTCCAGCCACTTCTCAGAACCATCACAGGTTCAGTTTGGTCCCATCCACAGGCATGTCCCACCCAGACCCCTGCCAGAGCCTCCGGACTGTTCTCCTTGGTTCCATTTTGCAGTGCTCTCCCCACTGGCCACAGAGTGATTCCTTTTTTTTTTTTTTTTTTTTTTTAATAAAATCCATCAGATCACGCTACTGCTACGTCCAGAACCTCTGGTGGCTTTCTACGTTTATAACAAAATCTAAACTCCTTTCATGGGCTACAGGACCCGCTAAGTCCTGCCCCGCCTACATTTCCAACCTGGTCTCCACTACTTTCTCTGCTGTGTTCACCATTCAGGCTACGCAGAGTTGCTTGCTGCTCCTCAGTCACACCAAGCATGTTCCTGCCACAGGGCCTTTGCACTTATTACCCCCTCTGCATGAGGTCCTTAAAGAAAACTAGCTTGCCCAGCCGGTGTTGCTCAGGATTGAGCACTGACCTATGAACCAGGAGATCACGGTTTGATTCCCAATTATACTGGCTCAATTCCCAATAGCGGGGTGTGCAGGAGGCAGATGATCAATGATTCTCTCTCATCACTGTTTCTCTCTCTCTCTCTCTCTCTCTCTCTCTCTCCCCCTCTCCCTTCCTCTCTGAAATTAATAAAAATATATTATAAAATAAAATAGCTTAATTGAGAATGACTTCATCTACCATATAATTCATCCATAAAAACAATATGATAAATTTCATCTATATAAAGTGTACAATTAAGAAATGATAGCCAAAACCGGTTTAGCTCAGTGGATAGAGCATCGGCCTACGGACTCAAGGGTCCCAGTTTCGATTCCGGTCAAGGGCATGTACCTTGGTTGCGGGCACATCCCCAGTAGGGGGTGAGCAGGAGGCAGCTGATCGATGTTTCTCTCTCATCAATGTTTCTAACTCTCTATCTCTCTCCCTTCCTCTCTGTAAAAAATTAATAAAATATATTTTTAAAAAAAGAAATGATAATTATGTGATGTGATAAAAGTTAGCTAAGGCTACAGTGCTAATCATAATGCAAATATGTAAATGTATCAAATTAATGTGTTTGATATAATTGACATACAACATATGTCAATTATATCTCAATGAAAAATTATACATTAATGAAGAAAATTAAAAAAATAAAACTATGTTTATGTGAATAATACATGGATTGAGAGAAAGAGAAGGAGAGACATATATAGAAGGAGCCAATCAGCCAACATGTGCCAGGCACTGTGGGTCCTGTGTGCATAGCGCTCTGCATGCCACAGGAGCTCCCAGTCCACCGTGGTTGAAGGAAAGAATTTGGTCGCTGCCATTCATTCCTCTGTGGGGCATACAGATGAATGGCATAGTTTTGTCTTCAAGGACTGACAGCCCTCGTCTTTTAGCTGTCGCTCTTCAACTTCATTAAAAGTGAGCACAGATATGACTAAAAGCAATCTAAGAATATAAAGTGAATGTGTGGTTCTTTTGAATATTTACTTGTCAACCTATAAATAATCAAGAATTTGCTAAGAATGGGAATTTCTATAAATGATATTCTCTGAATGTGAGCAAAGCAACTGAATAAAAGAATTAAAACAACAGTATATGGAAATGTATGGACACAGGATGACATAAATGAATGAGGAATGAGCAGGCTGAGTTTACTCCCAGCAATTCATGCCAGTTCATTTTTATATCATTGGGATGAAGGATTTTTTAAAATGGCTCAAAGACTAAAGGCAATGATAATTGAAGACTCCTCTTTGGAGGATATGTTGTGATTGGGTGATGCAAGGGTGGTTTGAGTCCAATAATTTGACATGCTTATCAAGGAAACAGAGTAGGGAGTAAACAATATGTTAATTAAATTTACTGTTAATGCTAAAGTAGGAAGTGTTAGCATCAGTAGACAGGCTATTACAACTGGTTGAGGGGGAGTGAGGAAGTTAGGGAAAAATAACAGAGACCATTATTCTGGCATTTGCTTGTGCCCTTTCAATACAGAAAGATGCATATTGAAAATTTAAGAGCAACCATAAATAATATATGACAGGAACCCATGGGGAGGGGGGGCAATTGGGAGAAGCTCTGGAATCTAGATCACCTTAAACCTAGAGCTCCTCCTAATATCCTCCCCCACCCACCCCCACCTACTGCCCTCAGTGCCCTCAAATCAGGAGCACTCTCTGGAATGGGATTGAGTGGCCATGTTGTCTAAGCTACAGAATCCACTATCTCTCCCTAACTCACAGCTGGTCTTAGCATTCAACTGTAAACATGACAAATGTGCTGATCTTTAAAAGGCTAGGTGAAAATAAAACGAATAGCACACAAACAAGATTACTTCTCTCTTAAAGAAAAGTAAGGGGAAGCTCAGTTTAATGATTGATTAAGTATAAACAAAGGAATGAACATGTAATTTGAGAAAAGAAAAATTCCAAAAGTGAAATACTCTGGCACCAAAAGTAAAAGAATAAAGTCAAGTCAGAAGTATATATATAGTGTGTTAACCCACCATTAGATTGTGCAATGAAGAAGTGATAGGACCGCCGAAACTGGTTTGGCTCAGTGGATAGAGTGTCGGCCTGCGAACTGAAAGGTCCCGGGTTCGATTCCGGTCAAGGGCATGTACCTTGGTTGCGGGCACATCCCCAGTAGGGGGTGAGCAGGAGGCAGCTGATCGATGTTTCTCTCTCATCAATGTTTCTAACTCTCTATCTCTCTCCCTTCCTCTCTGTAAAAAATTAATAAAATATATTTTTAAAAAAAGAAATGATAATTATGTGATGTGATAAAAGTTAGCTAAGGCTACAGTGCTAATCATAATGCAAATATGTAAATGTATCAAATTAATGTGTTTGATATAATTGACATACAACATATGTCAATTATATCTCAATGAAAAATTATACATTAATGAAGAAAATTAAAAAAATAAAACTATGTTTATGTGAATAATACATGGATTGAGAGAAAGAGAAGGAGAGACATATATAGAAGGAGCCAATCAGCCAACATGTGCCAGGCACTGTGGGTCCTGTGTGCATAGCGCTCTGCATGCCACAGGAGCTCCCAGTCCACCGTGGTTGAAGGAAAGAATTTGGTCGCTGCCATTCATTCCTCTGTGGGGCATACAGATGAATGGCATAGTTTTGTCTTCAAGGACTGACAGCCCTCGTCTTTTAGCTGTCGCTCTTCAACTTCATTAAAAGTGAGCACAGATATGACTAAAAGCAATCTAAGAATATAAAGTGAATGTGTGGTTCTTTTGAATATTTACTTGTCAACCTATAAATAATCAAGAATTTGCTAAGAATGGGAATTTCTATAAATGATATTCTCTGAATGTGAGCAAAGCAACTGAATAAAAGAATTAAAACAACAGTATAAGGAAATGTATGGACACAGGATGACATAAATGAATGAGGAATGAGCAGGCTGAGTTTACTCCCAGCAATTCATGCCAGTTCATTTTTATATCATTGGGATGAAGGATTTTTTAAAATGGCTCAAAGACTAAAGGCAATGATAATTGAAGACTCCTCTTTGGAGGATATGTTGTGATTGGGTGATGCAAGGGTGGTTTGAGTCCAATAATTTGACATGCTTATCAAGGAAACAGAGTAGGGAGTAAACAATATGTTAATTAAATTTACTGTTAATGCTAAAGTAGGAAGTGTTAGCATCAGTAGACAGGCTATTACAACTGGTTGAGGGGGAGTGAGGAAGTTAGGGAAAAATAACAGAGACCATTATTCTGGCATTTGCTTGTGCCCTTTCAATACAGAAAGATGCATATTGAAAATTTAAGAGCAACCATAAATAATATATGACAGGAACCCATGGGGAGGGGGGGCAATTGGGAGAAGCTCTGGAATCTAGATCACCTTAAACCTAGAGCTCCTCCTAATATCCTCCCCCACCCACCCCCACCTACTGCCCTCAGTGCCCTCAAATCAGGAGCACTCTCTGGAATGGGATTGAGTGGCCATGTTGTCTAAGCTACAGAATCCACTATCTCTCCCTAACTCACAGCTGGTCTTAGCATTCAACTGTAAACATGACAAATGTGCTGATCTTTAAAAGGCTAGGTGAAAATAAAACGAATAGCACACAAACAAGATTACTTCTCTCTTAAAGAAAAGTAAGGGGAAGCTCAGTTTAATGATTGATTAAGTATAAACAAAGGAATGAACATGTAATTTGAGAAAAGAAAAATTCCAAAAGTGAAATACTCTGGCACCAAAAGTAAAAGAATAAAGTCAAGTCAGAAGTATATATATAGTGTGTTAACCCACCATTAGATTGTGCAATGAAGAAGTGATAGGACCGCCGAAACTGGTTTGGCTCAGTGGATAGAGTGTCGGCCTGCGAACTGAAAGGTCCCGGGTTCGATTCCGGTCAAGGGCATGTACCTTGGTTGCGGGCACATCCCCAGTGGGGGGTGTGCAGGAGGCAGCTGATAGATGTTTCACTCTCATCGATGTTTCTGGCTCTCTATCCTTCTCCCTTCCTCTCTGTAAAAAAAAAAAAAATCAATAAAATATATTTAAAAAAAAAAGAAGTGATAGGACCAACCTCCTTAACCTATTCAAAATAATTGAATAAATACGGTGATTAATGCTTTGATTATACTAAAAATATATTTCTGTTCTTTGAATTAAAGATGTAGTAAACCATCTATATATATATAAAAGCCCAGTGACTGGAATGGCAGAAAGACCAGAACGACCGAAATGACTGGTGGCTATGACATGCACTGTGGCAGCCAACAGGCCTGATCCAGGCCTTGATTGAACGCCTGCCCCTGGCCGGCCCGGCCCCTGATTGGCTCCTAACACCACGATCAGGGGCAGGGCCAGCTCGGCCCAATGGGCTGCCATCAGGGCAGGCCGGCTGGACCCCACCCATGCATGAATTCATGCACTGGGCCTCTAGTATTATTAATACTCAATCAAGTTTTCTTAAGCCAAGAGTCCTCCCGGTAAAATATGTTCAATATTCAAGTCTTGAAAATTAGCAATGTAGGGTATTGGTTGGATTGGGAGATTGTGTTTCTACAGAATTAATATCCAGGAATAAAAGAAGTGACTTAAATTAATAGCTGAATAACCAGAATCACAGAATCTTCTTTTGCTTCATTACTACCGTTAATCTGTCTTTGTAATGGATTGTAATGTCTCGGGTTCAACTGTTTCAGCCAGATCATTCTAAAGCAGCTATTTAAGACTGGGGATGGGTCATGTAATATAGTGGTGGGGAAATAAACTTTCTCCTACTTTGGCATAGCTACCCTACCCCCATCATTTGTCCATTCCAGATTGAAGGAAGAGGAAGGCAATACAGATGTCTGCTATTGAGGTAGATCATTTTATACCCATTTCACAGAGGGAGAGAATTGAACTGCAAAAGGTAAATGTCTTCTCCAAAGTTACACAAAGAATAGGATATCTTATCCAATTTCCAAGCCCATTCTCTTTCCGTGACATAACTATGATACCCCATAATGCTGGGATGGATGGAGGGAGTGGGCGAGGGTGAGTACTGGGAATGCTATGATTTTCCTCAGTTGCGTTACCTGGAAACAGTATGAATAAAAGGAGCAAATGGCTCAGTGAGGAAGATCATGGGCATCCAGATAAAGCAAACAAAGTGAGAGCCCTGCTCTGCCACTGATGGTCATACTGAATTGGGCAAGTTGCTGCGCATTCCCTCAACTCTGCATCTCACCTGTAAGACCTGGCCACAACCCTTCTCTTCTCACATCATTGTAAAGACTGAATCTAAAGCACCGATCACAGTGCCTAGTACTACTAACTGTTCACGGATTGTGAACTATTTCTACTTGTATTTGGGTTAACTGTATTTAAATCAATATTGCTATGATTCTTAATAAATCCTGCACATGTACGGAAAGTGCACTCCCTTTAAGCAGCATTAGCAATGAGGTGAGGCGTACTTGACATGCTGATATGGGGAAAAATTAATATTCTTTTTCAGATTTTTCCTAAAATACATACAGGTCCTCTTAAAATAAATGTAAGGTTCAGCCGTATGCTTTGCTAAGTACAATCCAAAGCCTCCAATGTGTTTGAATGTTTAACAGCAGCAGCCGAGCAGACCAGCGGCCCGTCACCAGGTGATCGATGAAAGCAGGAGGTCTTTGAGCTCCTTGCTAACAAGGAGTCTCTGAGACCTCGGAGGTACATGGGCACACACGGGTAGTTTTCTTCTCCAAAAAAACTTTATACCTGATCTTGAAATGCACTTTGAGTGCAGCATCCCCATCATCACACTGTGCATCGATCACGACAAACCCCGCAAAGTGCAAGTGACGCTAACCAGGTTTTATGAAAAAAATGTCCGGTTTCCTGACACCAAGGCAGAGGAGACATCTCAGAGATTCAAAACCTTTGATCTAAAGAGAACAGCTCCTGGTCTGGCCTCTTGTTTTGCCTTTGAACTTAATATTCTTCTTACATGTTACAAGAATATCATAAATATTTTGTCATTGCAGCATTAAAAACAAGCAAACAGAAAAGGCGCTGGCCCTCTGACGTTTAGACCAACCGGGATGATAAGGAGCTCAGTCACCCAAATGAAGCCATGAATCACTTCGGCCCATTGATTTATGATCAGTTCTGGGTGAGACAGAGGGTGAGAGGTGCCTGCGGGTATAAAGTTGGTGGCTGGATATGCTAAACGGATCAATTTACAGCTGAAGTCAATTTAATGAGAAGACAGAATAGGAGATTTATGAAAGCATCAATTGAACATCTTCCTCTATGATTTCTAAAGAATGGATTTTCCAAAGATTTGAGGAAAGATTATCTCTGGTCTTAAAAATTCTTTATTTTGTCTTTTTTTTCATATAATTAAATTTACAGACTTTTTTTTTTTTTAACCTAATGCAGAGATATCACTGTTTCTTTTGGATATACTAAATAAGTCTAATAGATTTCCCCCAAGGATATCAAACATAGGTGAACATGTATGAATTATAATACTCTTTGATCAGTGATGGTCTTGCTTTCTTTTTTTGGAGGCTCAGATCAAATAAGTATCAATTGAATTAGATCAAACGTTTAGGTCATTTCGCTAAATGCACCATATTTAACTAGGTATCCTGATGGACCAAGACCCTGTGGATATAAGTTCTAATAAAACAGAATGATGTCTTGCTTTTCTGTGGAAATCCGCCATGTGATTAGAGATGGATGTTTCTCAAAATGTGATCTACAGACCACCTACAATGGAATCACCTGGGAAATGGCTGTAAAAACGCAGATTCCTGGGTCCATCACCAGATACAGTGAATCAACATGGCAGTTAAGGGCATCCCCAAATCTGCATTTTAAACAAGCTGACCTGGTCCTTCATATACACAGTGAAGATAAAACCTCTGCGCAGACACTGTGCCCAGGGTCGGATGGTAGCTGCTATAACAAACTGTGAAGAGAGCCAAGTACAAGTGTAAACACTGCCTTTCCTGTTTATCTCCAAGATGGAAATGGTAGTAACAGTTCATGAACCTCGGCATGATTCAACCCTTGTATAACCTCTTAGAGGGTACTTAAACCTTCATCTCCTCGTATGTTAATATCTACATTACCAGGGTGTTCTCTCTCTGCCTTTACTCTACAGATCTCCTTAAGCGCAGGTGTTCTCATTATTTTTTATATTTTAAAAATGAGAGAGCTGAAAGCTAATAAATATAAGTTATTTGTTTAAGGCTCTTCAACCCAAAAATTATGCATTCTGCCTGACTATAGTACATGATTCAGACTCTCCACTCTGGTTCCTTTTTAACAAATTTGCCATAATTATTCTTTAAAAACTTCGTCACTTCTGCTAGAATTTTCCTTTTAAATAGCAAAATGCTTGAAACAAACTATAACTTGTTCCACAGTTGACTTTAGTCATATTGCAGAAGGGGGTTTGTGACATTAAAAATGAAAAGAAATGGTTTTCTTAAGTTTTGTATTAGTCCACTTAGCTCAACAATGTCTGATCTTTCTCACTGGACCACAGACTCCCAGAGAGGGCACCCTCTCTCCTCCTCACACATGAACAGCCACACTTTGCATAGAGACAGATTTCAATACATAGTTTAAAGTAAATAAATGGATTTTTATTTCGCATCTTTTTATATCTCCATGTCTGTTTACTCTGGGTAGATGTGGATTATGGTATTCCTTCTGTAGTTACTTTGAGCATTTGCTTATTTGTTCAAAGAACTCATATCTGTATAAATGGCAAAGGTTACAAGAAATTCAGTGGAAATGATTACACCACAATTTATGTATTAAGCAGATAATAAGTACCCCTAGTTGTTTAAGAGGTTTTGAGAATAACTAAAGTATTTTAAGAAATACTGAGCTAAGTGAATAGTAATAATGAAGGCTACCACTCATGGGGTGCTCATTATGTAATCATACCCTGTGAAATACATATTAAGAGCTCCACTGTACTGAGTCCCACTTTGCTTTTGAGTCTCTGAGAGAGTAAAGGACTTGTTTGAAGCCACAGAGTTGAGTCTATCTCATGCCTGCCTGCCTTCTGCATAAATGTGGAGAGTCTTAGGAACGTGTCCTAGGTACTTGGGCTGGCCTAGGGCATTAACTTAGAAGGAGCTTTGGGGGTGATCTAACCTCTTCTCTGATTGCTATTTATAGATTACTTTTTTCGTAATCCTGACATAGAATCTAGGGCTCTGTTCACCTTCTGATGGTTCTGAAGAAAGTAACATCCAGGACTTGTAGGTCCATTTTCAAGCTAGCGACCATGTAAACGGGCTCCAATGTGGTGGCCTTTGGCTGTAGGATTGTTCTAGAGCCAATGGACTTTCAACTCCACGCAGTCGTGCCCTTTGCTGGGGAAGCATGGTCAGCCTTCCAACTTTGGGGATCTTGTGCTGACAAAGGTCATTCAATACAATGGTGCCTGCCTTTTCTCAAGAGAGACATGACCTACTGACATCTTAAATGATGCAGGTCCCAAGCTAAACATTAACCTTCAATGTGTACATGAGAGGATGGAGGCATCATCTCAAAGTAAATTGGAGTCAGAGCCTGGAGCTCAATGAAGGCCTGTCCTACTATTCCCCGATCGTTTTTTAGGGGGATTCACTCTTCTGGGGGTGGAGACTGACTGATCCTCTTACAGTGGCAGCATAGCGGTAACCCATCCTAAGAACACTGAAAGGACCCTGGACCTGGAGGTACTTTCATCATTCAAATAGTTATGTGTCGTTGGAAAGAAATGCCAAAAATAGGTCCACTGTTGAAGTCCTTGGTGATTCCACATCGAGGACATTATTTTACTCCATCCTATAAGTTAGATACTTATATTACTAATCCAGGGTCATGAAAATATATGAAATTTAAAACAAATCTCTTTAGTCATATCTGACTCAATCACATGAACTAAAGCCATTGAAGCTTAATTCATGCCCAAGGAAATCTAGAACTTTCTAACAGCTATGCCTGCATGTACCTGGAGGTATCTCTCAGAGCTTTTGTGAATTTTCAAGAGGCTCATTTTTAAGATTTATTGATTGTTTTTATGTTTATTGTTTTATGAACTCTTAACTCTTGTGGTATAAAATTCCCTGGTTGCTTTTTGGATGGTTATAAATCAATAGGAAATATAGAGAAAATAACTCAATGGTCTCAGCTGGAATGGGGAAACTGTGCTGATGCCATGCCATACATGGTAGAAATGAATCCTCTGGAAAATTACAACAAAATAATCACTTTCATCTTCAATGAGTCAGAAGATATTTAAAAACTGTTAGGATCTTGAGGCTCTAGAAAGTTCATATATTATAGGCAGAGAGATCTACCTGACAGAAAAGTATATATTTTTAAAGAAAAAATATGAAGATTTACTATCTTATTCAATGTCTTCTTAATTATAACTGCATATTCATTTAAAAATATTTATTGAGAAAAAATGCTTATTGAGCACTTATTGAAGCTGCATACCAAGAATAGAAAGCAGGTATTGACTAACTTGTCAATGTACCACACCTGCATGATCATTTGTCAATATATTATCAATAGATGCCGGTCTCAAATGATGTAGAAATCAGGGAAAGTCACAGAGACAGCTGGTGTTACTCACTTATTCAAGAATCCTTTAAAATTGCTTCCTATGTTTCAGATGGTGTCCTAGAAGCTAGGAATGCAGTGTAAGAGACAGTCAGACTCATATATTCTCTCACATCCTGAGTCCCTGCCTTCAGGCTGTTTTCCATGTATACCATTCTGCAGGTATAGAGAATAAAGAAATATGAAACCCTGTAATGAGGGCTGCAAAAGAAGCACAAGAAGGGCAAGCATGTAATCCAGGCAGGAAAAGCATGTAAACTATGCGGGCTTCAGGCAAAGCTTCCCGGAGGTGATGATGCATGAACTGCATCTGAAAAAAGAGCGAACGTTAGCTAAGCAACAGAGAACAGTGCTTACACAAGGATCCAGGAAAGAGGATAACTGGCATGTGTGGGTACCTAGTCGGTTTGGAAATATATGATGAGGCAACAGGAAGAGGGAGAAGAAGAAACAAAGGGTAAAACTAGAGCTAATGACATATGTTAGGTATACTAAGGAGCTGTTTTATCTTAAAGACAATGTGCACTCAGGAAACGGGGAAGGGTGGACCTGTTCATATTTACATTTTAGAAAGATCACTTTTGAGGTAGGATAGGAAAATGATTGGAGAGAGTCAAGGGTCACCAAGAAAACTAGGCAGCCTTCAGTCAGTAACAGGAGAGACAATAAGATGATGAACTAAGAAAGTGACAATGTAGACAGAGGAGGAGGGGATTGAATAACAAGACAGTAAAGGGATTAATTACCTTTATTCGGCCATAAATGGAATAAGTAAAAATGAATAAATGAATGAATGAATGAATGAATGAGAGGTCAAGGAGGCTATTCAGGTTTCTGACTTAAACATCCATCAGGATAAGGAACACAGAAACGGGAACAAGTCCTGGGCTGCAGGGCTCAGTTTGGGCATTTTGAGTCCTAGTTGTCTGTGGGACATCCAAGTGGAAATGTCTAGTAGCCACTTGAATATATACGTCTGGATCACAGGCAAGAATTCTGATAATAATTGTGATAACAATGAATAGCTAACATTTTTGACCACTTAATATGTGCCGAGAACAATTCTAGACATTTTCATGTATTTAAATCTTGAAGGTAATTGTCTTCTTTTCCCATGTAATAAATGACTACAATGAGCTGAATTACAATTAGCTTAAGCTCCCAAGGCCATATAGACACAAAGTGGCACAAGTTTGGTCAACCAAGATTTCACTGGAGTCCTTGGTGAGCAGATAAAATGGTGTGGAAAAAAGAAACCTAAAGGAAATATTACAGTGTGTTAAAATTAATGAGAGGTAAAAAAAAAAACCACCAGAAGCCAACGGTATGGCTACCTGTTTTCTAACACAAATATCTAGGCCTTATTAGCCATTGAGGATAAAATAAGATTAATCTTTTTTATTTTATTTGCTGATTCCTACATAACCACAAAAGCGCTATCAAAATCAGGAAACTGGCATTGAACAAACTTCATTCAAGCTTTAACAAGTGTCCGATAATGCCATCTGTAGCACAGGACATCCAGTCCACGATCACACACCTTTAGTAATATTTCTCTAATAGCAGTCTCCTTCTATCTAAAATACTTTGTGTTTCCTTGGTGTTCAAGCACTTGATTTTTTAAAAGATTATGGGACGATTACTTGGTAGACTGTTCCTCAGTTTGTTTTTATCTACTGTTTCTTCATGATTAGATTTCAGTTATGCATTTTGGGCAGGAATATCACAGAAGTGATACCGTGTTCTCATTGCATCCATCAGCTGGGACATAATTACAATTTTCCCATCGCTGTGATGTTGACTTTGGTCTCTTGATTAAGGTAGTGTCAGCACCTGTGAAGTTCCTCTTTCTCTGTTTCTAATCAATCAGTATTTTATGGGGAGGTAGTTTGAGGCTATGTGGATATTCATTCATGATCAAATGTTTGATTTAGTCATTTATATCAATATGAACTCATGGATTATTATTCAATTGGTCATGATCTATAGTATCATTATTGTTCTTGTTTGATGCTCAAATTATGCCTGTTTGACCATTGGGAGCCACCTCATGCTGGCTTCTATGCCCTTTGACACGTCCCCATCCTTCTATTAGCACATTCTTACCTTCTAACAAATTCACTGCCTCATTTTGTACTTTCTCTGTCCCAGTCCTGAAAGCAGACTTTTCCCAAGAAGCCCTGGCTTCTTTTAGTGAATGGGTACATAGCAACCGGATTATGACACCTCTACTGTTGGAGTATGCCGCGCAGCTCTTAAAATCCCCATTTTCTATGCCACGTTCTACCTCATTCTTGATTAATTGATGGAGGAATACTTTCTAACACCAGAGACAATATTCTCTCCATTCATCGCAGCATAGCATTTCCTTATGGACAATTTATCCAACATCAATCAGATTTGAATAACATTGGGTATCAAAACCAGTCTGGATCCTTCTCTCAGCCCCTCTTCAATGTCAGGTACAAGTAATGTAACTGATAATGATTCCACATCCTCTCTGCAGGCATCTAACCGCCTTGCTTACTTATCTCTTCCTTAACCTCCTGAAGAAGAATGTCCACAACTCCCCCAAGAACAAACACCACTTGGTGATCCTGGGCATTCTAAATTTATTCTGGGCCAAAAAATAGTTCTCGTTTCCTCCCACCACATAAACAAACATAAATAACATTTCAAAGATGTTAATGTGCTCCAGAAATATGGAACACTTTATGTTACCAAGAGGAACAATTTATATTACCAAGAGAATGCTTAACTTCTGTCTAAAAAAACCAAAACTGATTCAGGTGAATAGTGTTCTGTTCTCCATCAGAACAATAGGTGAGCGCTTGCTTTATATTTATCGAATAACAGGGTCTAATTAAAAATCTTTTGCAGAAGAAAGGAACATTTAATTCCATCTTTGAAAGAACCTGCTTGTAGTTTTGAAATAGCTGGGTTTCTAGTCTCTATTATTTAGGCTTTCAAAACTCTCAGTGCCAAGTGTCTCAGCCAGAATACCCCCCACACAGCACTTTGAAGAAGTTTAGACAGGGAAAGGAAAACGAGATATTGGCCAAGAGTTCACGTGAATTACGGATGGGTTGAATGATTTCAGTGTGTGTGACAACTAGGCATATTTACAGGTTGAGGAGGAGGAGCCCACGGTGTGGGAAACGCTGATGATCAGAGAAAAAGAACATGGTTGTTGAAACAGGTTCCTGGGCAGGAGGGAGGGGTAGGATCCAGAGGGCAGCTGGGGGGTTTGGCCTTGACCAGGAGGAAAGAGTCATCATCCTCTGAAAGCAGAAGGGGGAAAGGCGAGGAAGATGAGGGCAGATGCAGCACAGCCTGCGGATATGACAAAAGGGAAGAGGTTGGTGGCCTCCAGCCTCTCAAGAAAGTTAGAAGCCGCGCCCCTATCTCCCACAAGGTCCTACCCTATTCTCGTAGGAGGTGAATGTCTCCTTCCACCAGGGATATTGGTTCCTCGACCAGCGGTTGTCAGAGATGAGTTACCACTCCCTATTCCTAATGCCTGAGCTCTAAGGAATTCCTCCTTCCACATTGAAACGGGGAAGGAGGAACTTAAAGGTGAAATTTCTTACTCTAGATCAACAGCATTTTACGCAAGAAAGAGGCATGAGACAGAAATCCATCATTTACCTATGACTCCAGTCCCTAGGTAACAGGAAATGGGCTCTGAGAGTTGAATTGTGAGCACAAAGAACCAACCACATTCCAAATGTCTAAACCTGATGTCATAAGTCTTAGTTCAAAGAGACAATGATGTTGCATTTGCTAGAAACATGTATGAAATAAAAATCAAGCCACAGGCCGAGAAGAGTTAATGCATTCCAAAACTATTTCTTCTTCGTAACATTACAGTTTGAGTTTCAGTGTGTTTGGTGCCAAGCACAAAGGCAAAACAGTACAAACGACTGAAATGGAAGCCTGAAATATTGAGGAACGAGAAAGAGAGAAACATCTAAAACACATGCCTGTGAAGAGTCTATTGATGGTGCTTCTGGGTCTTGAAGTACAAATCTGTAGAAACCCATGTAGATTTGTGCAGATGCTGGCATTATGCTATAGTTCAAGCTGTTGTGCTGGTGAGGTCATAGACTAAGGCCAAGACTGGGGAGCCGTTGGAGCCTTTTCTGAATGGCATAAACACCTCCATGATCACCCCCTAGGGCGGAGGTTGAATGCTCCACAAAGAGAGGCAACTCGGAGGGCATCCTGGGAAGCAGAGGTCACGTGGTGCTCATCTACAGGCCAAATCCAGTCAACGAACAGGTTCTGTTCAGCCAGAACCATGCAGCGGCTCACATGTTCTTTCCAACGTTTGGCTTTCTGCACTGTAACTTGCTTTATCTTTTTCACTGACTGTCATTGCTTCTAGATAATGATATTTAAGATAAGAATGCAGTTTCCCATCATTCTTGGCCCCACATTCTGTAACAGTAAGGGAAGGATTTGATATTGCAACCCCCAGTGTCCTCTGACCCCACCAAGGGGTCAGAGGACACTGGGGGTTGTCTCTTTGTCTGGCTCATCTCACTTATTTATATTTTCTAACGTGTCTTTATAGACATCTGAGTTGGTGATATCTGCCTAAAAAAGCCAGCAAAGCAAAGTCCCCCTTGGGTTGGGTTGCTCTCTTGGGCATGTCCTGAAAGGACTCTAGGTGAGGTAGAATACTCACCTGGTGGCAGAGTCATGCGGAGAGCTCTCCAGGGGCACAGCCAATACACAGGCCTGCTACACCTGGTGCTCAGTAAGTGCTAGTGGAAGGCATGAATACAGGAAGCACTCAGATCATTAAAATGGAGAAAAACTGACATTGAGTTTGGCTATAACTTTACTCATTAAAAATGGTGGTTATTATTTCAGAAACTGGATTCTGTTCTTATCTGTGGCAAGTTTTCTTACATTAATTGAACAAACAATTATTATCTAGAATATATAAAGCACTGTGATAGTGTTATGAGAACACACATTTAAATGAGGTATCATTGCCCCCGAGAGTTTAATTAAAAAGTATCTATAAAATGGCAAAAATTACCCCCTTTGTACTTTGCAGTAGATGGTAATTAAAAAATTCAATAGAATATCATTTACCCCATTATTAAGACTAGTAATTTGTTTGTTTTAATAATATATTGTTATTTAAAAAGTAGCATGCTGATATAAATGAAAATGCTTTTGAATATTACAAAGATGTTCAAACTTCACACTTCTCTGTTTTATAGGAAAATAATTAGCTGAATCAACTGTTATTTGAACTGATGTGTAAAAAATATTTTGTGCTCATGAAGTAGAAGCAACAGTATCAATAAAAAGTCCGTATTACCCAAAGCAATCTAAGGTTCAATGCTATCCCTATCAAAATTCCATGGCATTTTTTGCAGTAATAGAACAAATGATTCTAAAATTTGTATGAAACGACAAAAGGCCCTGAATAGCCAAAGAAAGAAAAAGGCTAAAGGCATCATCTGCCATCATTTCAAAGTACATTACAAAGCTATAACATCAAAACAGTATGGTACTGGCATTAAAAAACAAATAAACAATAACAAAAAATACCACACACAACAATCTCGGAACAGATAGAGAGCCCATATGTGTATTGTCAATTAATTTACAATAAAGGAGCCAAGAATATACAATGAGGAAAGGACAGTCTCTTCAATAAATCTGTTGGGGAACTGGACAGTCACATGCAAAAGAATGAAACTGGATTCAAAACTACCACACGATCCAGCAATTTCATGCCTGGGTATTTAAGAAAAAAAGAAAGAAAAACAACTCAAAAGAATATATGCATTCCCCTTTTCACTGAAGCATTTTCTATAGCCATGATATGGAAACAAACTATGCGTCCATTGATGGGTAGATGGGTAAAGAATATGTAGTACACACCACATATCACACACACACACACACACACACACACACACACACACACACATGCACATGCACACACATAGGAATATTATTCAGCCATAAAAATGAAGGAAATATTGCCATTTCAGACAACATGGATGAAACTTGAGGGCATTATACTAAGTAAAAATAAGTCAGACATAGAAAGACAAATACCATATGTGAAAGCTTTTAAAAAAATACAAGCTCATAGATAGAGAGAACAGGTCAGTGGTTGCCAGAGGTGGGGGTAGGTAGAGGGTGGGTGAAATGGGTTTGAAGAGGGTCAAAAGTAAAAGACTTCCGGTTATAAAATAAATGTCATGGGGTGTAATGTATAGCATGGTGACTATAATTAACTAGAGGCCTGGCGCACAAATTCGTGCATGGGTGGGATCTCTCGGTCTGGCCAGTGATTGAGGTCAATTGGGGTCGGCCAGCCAGGGGGAGGGACTGCAGGAAGTTGGCTGTGGGAGCACATTGACCACCAGGGGGCAGCTCCTTCATTGAGTGTCTGCCCCCTGGTGGTCAGTGCACATCATAGTGACCGGTTGTTTGGTTGTCTGGTAGTAATGGTCACTTAGGCTTTTATACATATAGATAATATTGTGCTGCATATTTGAAGTTGCTAAGAGAGTAAATCTTAAAAGTTATCAAAAGAAAGAAAATGTAATATGGTGATAGATGCTACCTAGACTTATTGTGGTGAATATTATACTATACATACATATATCAAATTACTAATTTGTACACCAAGACAAATATAATGTGTTATGTCAATTATGCCTCAATAAAAAACACAGTCATGGAGAACAGGCTTTTAAAAGGAGCTGACACTGCTATCTGCAGAGAAAAAGTGGGCTGGGAAGTAACTGGGTTTAAAATGAGTGGGGTCTGGAGGCTGTCAACTGCAGAACATAAAAGTTTCCCTGAGTTCTGTCTTTCACTGTGAAATTCCATATTTCACAACAAGTCATTGAGGTCTCCAAAAATGTTACCAAAAAGAGCCATCAAAATGCCCAGAAAATTAGGTAATCAATATCTCTCCTCGGAAGGTCAGAGATTTGAGAATTAATCATTTCAATCCAGAGAGCTGCCTAAGGAGCATGGTGCTTACTTTTACCTCCTTAACTCTCTGCTACTGGGCTTAGGAGGGAAAGTCAAATCTAATTGTCCTAGACATTTTTCTGAGCCACTGAAATATCCTGAGACCCAGTCTCTATCTGAGAATATTGGAGTTCACTTAGGGAGAAAGTAGGAAGACTTGTGGAGATCGAACTATAATTCATTCTACTATGTGCTCATATAAGAAATCACACAGCTGCCGAGAGGAGCTTGACAAAAACACAGACACTATTGAACTGAGTCCTGACAAAGGAATCAAGTCACGAAGGAATGAGATTACATATATCTATAATAATAAAAGTATAATATGCAAATCGACCGAATGGCCGAACAGCGGAACGACCACCATCCAGACGACCTTCTGGATGAAGCTGGGGCTGCGAGGACCGAGGCAGCCAGGGCTGCGAAGGCCTACTCTTGCACGAATTTTGGGCATCAGGCCTCTAGTGTGTGTGTGTGTGTGTGTGTGTGTGTGTGTGTGTGTGTGTGTGTGTGTATATGTATAAAATCATCCCAGCAACAATTTCCAAGGCATATTGAAAAGCCTGGAAACAATTTACAGGACAAAATGTGGATTATGATTTCCCTCACATAAGAAAAGTCAAGCTTAGTGTGTGCAAATATATATTTAAGCAAATACATTAAAAGATCTAAACTGCTATAACCCCATAGCTTGTAGTGGTGACTCCTGCAAAGGGGAGGGGTGAGGCATGTACAGAAAATAAAAGGAGACTGATTGCACTCTCTTGGTTTACAGACAATTTGAACTTTTTTCAGCATCTCTTGGAGTATTCATGACCACCTAGTGACAGGACCGTAGGGTTGTCATTCACGTTCAAGTGTGAGCAAAGAGAGAGCTTGCCCACATGAGCCATGTGCTGCATCTTCCACGCAAGCTGTGCATGGAGGCCCTGGAGTCCTGAAACTTGGCCCTGAGGTGTGGTGTGATTTTCCCCTAGGTTTCCGTGGCCTTGAGAAAGGCAGGCTCATCAGATAGGAGACGAGAACAGCAGTGGAACCAGCCGGCCCCCAACACAGAGAACTGAGCATGCTTTTGAACGGGAGGGTTGCGTCCAAGTAGACAGCCACGGGAAATGAATCCAGAAATACAGATTGGGGCCGATTAGGATGGCGCTTTAACTTTATTTTGTTCTGGGATTTTTAATCAGGAGGGGGACGTGGTCAGATTGGACTTTTATGAAGATAAGTGACAACAATGTGGAGGATCGGTTGGGAGGAGCAGAGCAGCTGTGGCCAAAATAGTAGTTAGAAGGCTGATGCAGCAGCTGAGAGAAGAGGAGACGCACACTAAGACAAATGGCAGTGGGGATCACTGGGATGGGACCAATTTAATTACTATTTAAAAGATAATGAACACAAGCAGTGACAGGGATGTCAAGAATGACTCCACGATTAAGATTTCAAGCAACATGTCTGGGAAAACAAGCTGTCCTGCTGCCATGCTCGCTAAACCACTGACTTCTTGACCTTAATCTTAACCTGGGTCAGATGTGGTCTCGGAGCCTCAGGTGGCATTGAGCCTGCCAGTGGGCACGCACTAATTGGTCCCACGTTAGATACGTTGAGTAGACAGGTCACTGCCTTGTGCTATGTTCCAGCTCATATCCCCCCATCTCACTCCTTAGGATATTATAACTTTGTCAGATTCCTTGCTGAAGTATGTCCATAGTGTCCCCTTAATCTGCCCGTCATACAACCCTCCTTAAAAAGAAACAGCACATTGAACTTGGCTGAACTTGTTCTCTGTAAACTAAAGCTGCCTCTTGCTAATAACATTCTTTCCTTCCAATCTCCCAAGCCCATTTAATACACCCATTGGTTTTTCTAGATATTTACATTAGGGCTCGTTTTTCAAACCTGATTTTCCCCTATTTTAGAAAAATCAGTATAGCACTTGCAACCTTCCATCTCCTGGAACATCTCATATTCCTTATAATTTATCAAACACCAGCAATCATACCTCCAGGCTTTCTGAGGATCTTTGGGTGTGAGTCATCTACAACCTTGAACTTAATTAAGATGCAGAAGTGAGATCCCCAGGAGTCTAACTTAGTATCCGCATTCACTTCCAGAGGCAGATATAATTTAGCACATGTGAGAACAAGCTGTGGAAGGCCAGTGCTCCTGGAGTCCAATAAGCAACTGGAGAGCAGATGATGGATGAGGGAGGGAGGCAGGGGCCAGATTTTATGAGGCACAGTAGCTTCGACTGAAAAGCCAGACACATCTGGGGAGCCATCATATCATTACAGGACTTCAGTTCTATCTGAACAGATGAGTGTCAAGAACTAAATGCTCGTGTGCCCCCCAAATTCATATGCTGAAAGCCTACTTCAGTGAGATTGTATGAGGAGGCGGGGCCTCTGGGGGATAATTAGGATAGATGAGGTCCTGAGGGCAGAGCCAGCATGAATGGGGTCAATGCCCTTCATAGAAGTCATGAGAGCTTGCTGCGCTCTGCCATGTGAGGACACTGGGAAAAGTCAGCACTCTCCAAGCCAGGACAGGGGTCCGCACCAGACACCTGGTCTGCTGGCACCTTGACCTTGGACTTGCAGTTTTCAGAATTGTGAGAAGTAGTTATTTAAACCACACAGTCTATGGGGATTTGTTATAGCAGCCCCAACTAAGAAGAGAATGAGCAAAATGCCAACTGTCCATTTTCCACTCCCATGCTAGTTGACTCACCATGTGTTTACCTAGCATTAGACAACATGATAATAAATACTCGAGTTGTTTACTAAGTACCAGGCACTGTTAAGTGTTTGACATAGCCAATGTCATGCATGTCTCACAGTATGCCTACAAGGCAGTGTACTGGCATTCAGTTAAAGGACGAAGGCCATCCTACCTGGGTTGGATGGAGAATGTTTCATTACAGGACATTCTATGGCACACAGGGTCATGGAGAGGCTGAAGACACAGGTTCAGGTGGAGTTTACGGAGAAGAGTTCCAAAAGCCCACACCACAGCATCGGTGCCGCCTCTTCTAAGAGCAGAAAACCATGGGCCTCACCACGAATACTGGCCAGGAGGCCCCCACAGCCAGGTGGCTGCCACCATCAGAGGACGGCAATCAATCAGAAGCTGCTGTGGCTTCCGGCTTGGGAATCTGTTCATGCTAGCTACAGTCTGCTCCCGCAGAATGGATGTCCCGCGCCTGCCCCTTGGCACCTACAAAGCAAATGACTGGACATGTGAGCTCAGTGTAATGTTGCCACAGAACAGATGAAATGCCTCCACTCCCTCTTTGCCAGCAGAAAAAGCAGAAGCAACAAAAGCCCATCATGTTTCCCTTCAGCCTTTCACAAAATCTATCTTACGGGTTAATATCTATCAGACCAACAGCCGCAGCTCCAAGTGAGATTGGAAGATGGAGTTTTAATTGTTGGCTTTATTGGCATGTCATTTACATAAACGTTTCCCCTGGTAAGTGTCGAGTTCAGGAACTTTGAGAAATTACACAGCTTTGATCAAGATACAGAACATTGTCACCACCTCCCAAATGCTCCCTGATGTCCCTTCCCAGTCAGTCATCGCCCGCCGCTGTAGGCCCCAGGCAACCATGGATCACCTTCGATCATTAGAGTTGTGCCTGGTCAAGGATTTCAGATAAATGAAATCCCATATTATGTGGTCTTTTGTGTTTGGCTTTTTCACTTAGTATAAGACTTTGGAGTTTATATGTTGCTGTGTAAGTCAGCAGGGGTTGTTTTTTGTTTTATTGCTGAGCAATATTCCACTGCATGGATATAACAATTTGTTTATCCAGGAACCAGAATGGACATTTAGATTGTGTCCAATCTGAGGCTGCATCCTCACCATTTGATGTGACATCTTGTTTCCTATCCATTCCTTTGTGCATGCTGTGCTGTGTTGTAGTTTAATCTGCATTATCCTAATGACTAATGCTGATGAACATTGTCCATCTATCATTCACATAACCTGTGGTGTGAAGTATCTGCTCAAATGTTATCTTCATTTTTTAAATCATGTTACTTGTCTTTTTAGTATTGGGCTGCAAAAATGGATGATATATTCTAGATAAAAGTCTTTCGTTATAGAAATGATAGACACATGTTTTCCTCTAGTCAGTGGCTTGTCTTTTAAATTTAAAACTTAAATTTATCTTCTTCTTTTCTTTTACAGTTTATGTTTTTTTCTGAGTCCTGTCTAAAAGATCTTAGCCTAACCCAAGGTCACAAAGAATTGTGTGTAGGTTTTTAGTTTTAGCTCCTGTGTTTAAGTCTGTGATCCATTGTGAGTTAATTTTTGTATGTAGTGTGAGGGATGGACATTTTTCTAAGTGTGCCAGCCCAAACGTTCCACACCATTTAATGAAAAGATTATCCTTTTTCCCATTAAGTTGTCTTTGTACTTCTGCTCAAAATCAATTGAATATATATTCATGGGTCTATTTCTTGACTTTATTCTGTTCCATTGATCTATATCAATGGTTTTCAAAGTGCCATCTGGGTCCCAGAGATCCTTTAAGGGATCACTGAAGTCAAAATTGTTTTCATAATAATGCTAAATCATTTATCTTTTCACTTTCATTCTCATAAATTTTTAGTGGAGTATTCTAGAGGCTACATTATGTGATATTGTAACAAATCAAATGTAAAAACAGAAATGATAATTTATCATACTTTTTTTTCTTTTTAAAAATATATTTTCTTCATTTCAGAGAGGAAGGGAGCGAGGGAGAGAGATAGAAACATCAATGATGAGAGAGAATCATTGATCAGTTGCCTCCTGCACGCCCCCTACTGGCGACCAAGCCTGCAACCTGGCATGTGCTCTGAATGGGAATTGAATGGTGACCTTCTGGTTCATAGGTCAATGCTCAACCACTGAGCCACGCCAGCCGGGCTTCTACCATACTTTCAATAAATGAAACACTACATCGATCTTCAGAAATGAAAAATAATGTCCCCCTTCTAATTGTGTAGGGTCCTAGAAGCTTAGTTATTTTTTTTATCAAATATGTGTTGTTCAATAATGAGATTATTATAATTATTTTAAAGTGAGAATTTAAAATACATAGTTCAAATATGTATTTTTATTTGGCTTGGGGTTCTTTGAGCTTCCTTGATCCATGGGTTTAAGTTTTCATCAATTTGGAAAAATTTTGGCCAATGTTAACTTCCAATAGTTCTACCTTCTGCCCTCTACCTCTCACCTTTCCTTTCCTTCCGGGACACAAATGAAATGTTAGACATATTGATATTGTCCCACAGTTGCTGCTGCTGGTCAGTCTTTTCCTTCTCCTTGCTTCATGTCTAATAATCCCTCGTGCCATGTTTTCAAGTTCACTGATCATTTATTCTGTGCTAACTTGTGATTAATCCTCTCAAGTTTATGTTTCGTTTCCGATGTTTTATTTTTGTTGCTTTACATTCTACTTGGGTCTTTTTTCATATATTCAATTTCTCTCCATTTTTTTTAATATCCTCAAACAAATTAATGAAAAAATCAGGGAACAAAAATTCATGAAATTTAATGTCTGGCCCAGGAACTGTCCAGAAAGGTTTTCATAGAGCTGCTGTATGAAAGCAGTATTCAGTCATTTGTCATTATACTTTACTCTATCTCAACCAACATACACAGCTCAATCCTGAAATCTCGGCTTTATAAATCATGGAAGGCAACACAGATTCTATTTATAAACGACACTCAAAGGCCATATTGTGCCCCAGCTCACATGCCAGACTCCCGCTGTGATCTGGTCGTGTGTGGATTGAGGTCACACTGTGGATAACACGCTCAGCTTCACCTCCACGTGGGAAACGAGGGAGAAGGCATGAGTATTTCCATCAGCAAAGCGCAGGCCCCGGTGTAATTAAAAGGGGTGTAGGGTCAAGCACAAAGGCTGATTTCTCACAGAGCTGTTGCCAGGGCTTGGCCACCTCACAGATGTGCACGCCCAGCAAAGCCACGGGCACAGCCTGTTTGAGGCGGCTCAGATCCCCACGAACCAAAGGACTGTCCCTCAGCGTCCAGCCACATCCCTGCCCGGGGCTGCCGCACAGCAGGCGATGGATCATCCACGATCCACAGCCCTCCCCCTGCCTCCCTCTCCCCGGCCCCGCTCCCAGCCGAGATGATACAGGCCCAATCGCATCGCCTCCGAGTCACGGGAGCCCACGAAATTGCTCCTCTCAATCCTGCTTCCCGCAAAGGTAATCCTCTACCAAGGGTGCCGAGGGATTTCAGGGTTTAGGACCTTTATCCTCATCGGCCCCTGGTTTGTGTCCAGCGGCCTGTTACTTTCTTTCCAAGCCACGGGGATCACAAGCCCGGTGGCACCTTGTTTGGAAGCTGACACAGTCTTTGTACTTCGAGCCGCGCTTCATACATTGCGCTGAGCGAGTCCAAACCAGGCCTGGGACGGAGATGCTGCCATCCTGTGTGCTCGTCGCTGGGTGCGAAGGTGACGCCGGTGCCGGTGGCTGGGGATTCGGAAGAGACTCGGCCTCCTCCACTGGACATGATGTCACGCGGCCCTATCTCCTGTCTCCAGTCCCAGTATCCCAGGCGATGGCCTGTTTCAGGTCACAGCAACCACACGGCCACACGGCGGTCCGCAGGCCGGCTGAGCTGAGGAGGGGTGCTGCCCGGTGCTCATCGCTTCCTTTTCACTGCCTGGATTTCCCCTGCCTCCGCGGTTGGATGCGGGCTCCGGCCAGAACGTCTCTGAGAGCCCGGGGCCAGATGTCACCCTCGCGCCCCTTCTCTGCCTGCAGAGTGTCTTTACCAGCAGCCGGAGCCCCGGTCGGCAGGCACGCACTTTCTATGGGAGAGAGGAATTAGGAACAGCA
The DNA here is from genome assembly GCA_025583905.1 of Ia io. Lineage (NCBI taxonomy): Eukaryota > Metazoa > Chordata > Mammalia > Chiroptera > Vespertilionidae > Ia > Ia io. Next base: position 79,873,863 of record JAJQQW010000016.1, on the reverse strand, counting down.
CCTCCTTTATTCTGAGTGACACCCCCAAAGAGCGCGGCTGGATTCGCTGTGTCTTTAAGAGAGGATGACTCGTGGGTCCTGTGGGTTTAGAGGGAGAAGGTGAAGGCCGCAGCAGCTTAAGATCAGTGCCCTCACTGGTCATAGAAGCCGATGGGGCGGTTTAGTGTACTGATTGGTTTGCTTTTGCCTTTAAACTGAGTTGTTCCAGGAGAGGGGGGGGTGGGGGGGGGGGGAAGAGAGAGAGAGAGAGAGAGAGAGAGAGAGAGAGAGAGAGAGAGAGAGAGAGACTGCTTTTTCAGGAAGGGCTTTCTGGGTGCTCTCTGTCGTCCAAACAGACTGTGGACGGTGAAACTCGCCCCGCCCAGGGCTCGCTGCCTGATGGCACCAGTGGTCGGCAAACTCATTAGTCACCAGAGCCAAATACCAACAGGACAACGATTGAAATTTCTTTTGAGAGCCACATTTTTTAAACTTAAACTTCTTCTACCACCACTTCTTCAAAATAGACTCGCCCAGGCCGTGGTATTTTGTGGAAGAGCCACACTCAAGGGGCCAAAGAGCCGCATGTGGCTCGCGAGCCGCAGTTTGCCAACGACAGGCACAGACCTAGCCAGCCCAGAGCTTCATTCAAACAAGCCAGGGTGGGCAGGTGCCCCGTGGGGAGAAGGGGCTCCGGGGTTAACTAAGGAGGAGGAATTCCTGGATAAATTGCTGGTCCGAATTGGGATTCCCATCCTTTTGTGGTTTCTGTTGACTCCCAGCTTTGCAAGTTTCTGGCGGGAAGTCGGCTACCAATCTAAGAGCTGGATGGAGGAGGACATGTGCCCCCCGAGTCAGAATGTGGGCAGCAGTGTTTTGGGGTTTAGAACATTGAGAAGGTCGGACAGAAAGGAGGTTCAGGACCAAAGCATTCCTCATTGCAGGGAGAGCCTGTGCTCTGCCAGGGCCAGTGCTGAGCTCCACGTAGGTCCATTTGTACCCCAACTCCTTTCTCACTGCACACGCCTGAGCTGCGCTGGCACAGCCACAGTCTGTGTGCAAGGTCACAGATTGTGCTTAAAAAAAATATATAAAAAAATATATATATACATATATATATATATATATATATATATACACATACACACACACACATATACATACACACACACACACATATATACACATACACACACACACACACACATATGTATATACTGTATATACACATTATTATTGATTTCAGAGATGAAGGGAGAGGGAGAGAGAGAGAGAAGCATCAATGATGAGAAAGAATCATTGATCGGCTGCCTCCTGCACGCCTCACATTGGGATCAAGCCCATAAACCGGGCATGTGCCCCGCCCGGGAATGGAGCCGTGGCCTCCTGGGTGGACACCCAGATGGTGCTTTTAAAGCTGCAGCTGACCTCAGAGACGGCCTCTGAAACTGCAGAAGTGAGCACATGCGTGATGGGCAGGCTTATGTTTCTAAAACCGCCGAGCAGCAGCCCGTCACCCAGGCCCAGCCCGCGGGAGCCACGCCGGACACAGGAGAACCCACTGAGAGGGACCAGCTGTCTCGTTCCACAGGAGAGGAACACGGGCCCCGAGACAGGACGGTCTGCCCAGAGCCCCAGAGGAAGAGCCCTTGCCCTCTCCCCACGTGTCCCCTCTCCCCACGGGTCCCCTCTCCCACGGGTTCCCTCCCCCACTGCTGGGCGTTTTCCCCCACTGCTGAGACACCGCCTGCACCTCTTCACTGGGCCTCCGCGCTGCAGCCACGGCTGGAAGGCCACGCTGCCTGCGGCTCCCGGGCGGGGGCGGTGGCATCAAAGCCACGTGAACACCATCCCGGGCCAAGCTGGGTCCATCGCTCAGTCCAGCCAGGAGGAGAGCAGCAGACATAGGCTGCTGTTTACCCGCCCTGAGGACACCTTCTAGAAAACTCCCCGGAGCTGATCACCGCCCTACACCCAATCCGGTTCTGCTTCTAGACCAGGCACAGGAAACGGCGAGAATGAATTCAGCTGGCTTTTCATCCGAACGCAAACATTTCCTTTCCAGTGTAATTCTGCGTACACGCATTAGGAATCAAATCCCAAACAGACCGGCCAGAAACTTACAGGAAGAAAACAAACAACCAACCCAGGGTAAAAAGGAAGTTAATTCAATTCAATTGGAGCAATCACTACTACTTGGGCACTGAAAACACTTTTGTCACTTCTTAGCCAATCTTCAGTTGCCCAAATCTGTCCCCCATTCACGCTAAATGCTTCGGATTCAGCGTGGTAAGCACATTGCAACCCGCGCTCCTTGAGGGGCTGTGCCTCTTAGACCAGCTGTGTGGGGAGAGCAGCCTGCATCTCACCTGCACGCTCTGCGCCCCAGCCCCCCAGTCTCTGCTCCACTAGAAAGTCTGCTCCTCCCCCCACCCACAGTCCCTGGTTCCCAACCAGGCCTGTATTTTAGAATCAGTTGGGGGAGCCTTGAAACTGCACACACGTCCTGCCTTGCACCCCAGCAACAACCAAAACATCTCAGCGGGACAATCCAGTGAGGGCTCTACTCATGAGTGAAACTGGAAGACTGAGCAGGCTTATCCGCCAGGAACAGAATGGGGAAAAAATAGATCTCAGTGATAGGTCGGGGCTAAAGAGAAACAAGAAAGGGAACGTTGAGAGATTCAGAGGCTGCACAGAAACTCAGGCCCCTCCCTGCCCCACCAGATGGTGGCTTGAGACGAAGGCTTCTCCCCGTCTTGTTGCTCCACCCTGACCGCCGTAGGAGTGCCTGGTCCCTCTGCTGGAGCGCCTGGTCCCTCTGCTGGAGCCTTCTGTAGACTCACTCTGACGGTAAAGGCAGATGAAAGAACAAGAGAAACTGCCACTGGTTGGTGAGAACTAACTCTAGTTAAGAAAAGGTAGCATACTGAGTCATGTGACAGTCCATCCGGTCAATGAAACATGCTGTTTTTGTCATAGAACCCACCACTCTGACACCAAAATGGAAAGATACCTACAAGGTTTAGATTTAACCAGGAGGGGTATATGGCTTTAACCATTGATTAGTTGGTGTTGTTGGTTTTTTTTAATTGCCCCAATACAAACTCATTTTTTAGACTGGAAAGCCACTGGCCCATAGGTCCTGTGGGGAGGGGCTAGGTCAATGATTACAGCCTATACTTGTCATGGTGCCCTTCCTCTTGGAGACCCAGCTACCCTGTGGCCAATGAATTCTCGGTCTGAGAAATGGTTTGCATCTGGAATCTAGACAGAGATTGTGATTTTTCATGGGGGAAATGGCTCACAGGCTCCCCGCCATCCATTCTCACTTCCTGCCCATCCATTTCCCTGCCAGGATGTACCTTCAGCAGTAACCTTGATGGCTGCCCATCTGTTCTTCCCTGAGACTGCCATGTCTATTAAGCATCTTTACAATCATATACAGGTCAAAGCCACTTGGCCGCCCCTTCACAACATCTGGAGGTTAAGTGCCACCACCTGGCCTCTCCTACTTCAGGGCCCCATTGTCCCCATTGCTATCAACAAGCCAAAGCCTCCATAACACTTTTTCCTGCCATCACAGCCCTACTTGTCAGAGGAGAGACAACACTGAATTTCTGGATGAAGTGGGTCTTCTCACTCTCACACTCCCAATGACCTTGGTGAATGGTACAGCCTCCAAGAATACCCTGAGAGGTTATCTGGCCTCACATGTTACAGCCACCCCCGCATACCCACTCCCATGAACATTTTACCCCTTGCTCCACCCTCTGCATAGCAATTCTGGTGTTTCAGTTTCTCTCTGCTTCGGCAGCACCTTTCTCCACCTTTCTAGGAGACACCCAAGAAACGAGCTTGCGCCATCTTCTGAGGTCCTTGTCAGGGTATTGCATCTCACATCCGAAGAGCATTTCCTCAGGTCAATGAAATCCCCCTTATTCAATCTTATATTGTGGTCCCCTTGGGCTAGGACCCTCACAATGCAGCCCCTGGGTGCTCCACCAGCTTCTAGTGCATGCTGGTGAATTCTTGCAGCTCCTGTGGGGCGTAGCTCCATTCTCCCTTCTCAGGCCCAGCAGGTCCCTAGCTGGGTTAAGCTGCAACTTAATCCTCATTATTGATCTGGGGGCCAGAAGTGGAAGTAGGGGGAGGTCCCAAGGGAGATTCTTGTAGCCCTGAGGGACAGCGGGTCTTTCCCTAAGGGGATGGGTTAGGTTTTCGCTTTCCTACTGTAGGAGATCTAAAGAGGCCTCTGAGTTCTACTGAAGAAACCTTCTGGTCAACATAGTTTTTAATTGTTAACTGTCCTCAGCTTCTCATGAATCCCTGTAAGCAATCAACAAAACATAACAACCAGCCAATATCATTGTCTTTGTGAACATTGTTCTTCCCACTCATGTTCAAAGCCTGAATCACCGCAGCTTCAGGTCTCCTCCACCAAAGCATTCCTGCACATCCCCACCAGGGAAGGCGTTAGCAATCGGCTCATCCTCCTGTACCAGGGACTCTCCCACCCACCACCCCATCTCTGCCTGCTCTCCCCCAATCTCCTGGCCCTTCTGTGTCAGCAGCGCCCCCTGCAGAGGCAGACCCTGAGACTCACTTAGGAGTGCAGAAGTACCACGTTCTGAAGGGAAAGAGAGGCAGCAAGGCAGGGCAAGAAGAGCCCAAACCGCAGTGCAGGCCTTTGGTCTGATTCTGCATTTCAGGTGCTTCTTTCCGGTAGAAATGGTCCTTCCTCACAATCCCACTCAGTCATTGGCTGGGTCCACCCTAAACGAGGTGAGAGTTCAAAAGCAAAGCAGACCCGCAGAAAGCTAACAGCCAACTACTTTCCCCAGCAGGCAACCTCAAGGGCGGGGCCCACCTGTGTGGCCCATTGCTTCTGTTCACTTCCCATGGCAAGGTGCCAGCTGCACCGGGTGTTGTGGCTCTCAGTGGTTGATCTCCACTGGACCACACCTCCAGGTTCTTGGCATCGTGGTGACACCTGGTATTTCTGCACATGCGGAGATGGCTTTTGGCGTTGGCTCTCTAGCCTCTGTTTTTGTGTGGGGATTCAGGAAGACCCCCAGACTAGACTGCCATCGGTGCCACCTTCCCAGAATCAGCAGGGGGTGATTTTTCAAGGGAAATGTGGAACACTCAATGAGAAATTCGCCATCTGCGTGTCATTTACAGCAAATCAAGCAGCTGAAGGACTGTCATCAGGAAAGAAGACATTTAAAACAAGATGTAAGTGCCAAGTTGTCATATAGATCTTTTTTTGTTTTAAACCAAGAAAGTGATGTGCCTGAAACAGATTCAAAATTAACTAAATGACCTTGTGACTTCTTTCTACCTGTCACATTCCACCACACAAATTGCATAGACATGGGAGATTAGAGTGAAGAGTAAGTATAATGGCAAAAAAAAAAAAAAAAAAAAGAGAGAAATTGAATTTGCACAAATGTTCACTTTTGAAAATGGAAGGAAGTTTATGCTTGTTATTTCACTAACCGAAATTAAAGGCTCTAGCCAATTAAAGCTACAACAACATGGGGACAGCTAGCTGTGGAATGAACAGAGGGAGAGCAGCAATTCTCTCCGTGTCTGCAAACTGAAGGGTACACAAGGCTCCGTTTTAGATGTTAGACTGAAAAAATAATGAATCTCAGGGCTTTCATGACTTTGTACCAATTTCTTCCCTTTTAGAGTCCTTTCGTCCTTTTAGGACATTTTCCCTCATGAATATGGCAGGTGCGGCCAGATGTGTGGCCTGTGCAGTTCCCACGTGGACGAGCCTTTGAGGGACTGCTATGCCGTCCCTCTCCCAGGCACATGCTTTCCATAAGCAGCCTGCCCACCCCGTAGGCGCCAGGCTGGTTCAGTGGGAGGGGAGGGGCTTTGGCAAGACTGGGCCGACCTGGATCGAAACCAGCTCTACTTCTTCATGGAGAGGCACTCGGAGCATGTTTCCTCTTCTGCACATAGCCTATAAGCTCCATCGAACACGCCCCACTATAACTCTCCTGCTCAGAGCTTACCCATTCTTCAAGCCCAATCTCAAGAGCGCCCCCTCTGGGATCCTGGCTGGCTCTCCGGGTTAAGTAAAATGTGTCCCCCACCCCCGACTCTGTGCAATACCATATGTATAATTCTTGAGAAATTTCTCATTTTGTTTTATTTTATTTCTGCCCTTCTCTTATCCTTCAACTAGAATTTAACCTCCTTGGGGGTCCTGGACTGACCCTGACCTATCTGGGGGCCTCTGGAATACTTCCACCAGCCCTAGGAATCGTACACTAGGTAAGCAATGAACGCCTGTCCCACTGAATTGGATCCTAGGGACACGAGGATGTCGAAGCAAACGGACAATGTGGCTGGTGCCTAATTTTGTATAAAGCCACTCCCTGTTCTCTTTAAAATCTCACTGTACTTCTCCTATTTCTCAGCGTCCCCTCCCCACTCCCCAGGAGACCCTTTCTCAATGAATAAAGTCTTCCCAGTAACAGAATAAAGGATTGGCACTTTCATTTCAAAGCACTGATGTCTCTTTGCATAAAGCCCCCAATAACCTTGAACTCCTTTTCTGACATTTCACGTCTTGATCCTTTCCAATGCAAATAGTCAATCAAAGGGAAACCATTGTTAAAGGGCTTATCTTTTAGGGTGTTCTCACTTTGATGAAAAAAGACACTATGATATGATTTTTTTTACTAGTCATTTCTTTTCTTAAGCCAGAGTCCTCATTGAATTCTACTAAATATAGTTCCATTATGTCTTTTTGCAACTTAACACCATTTATAATCGCTATAAATAATTCTGAATTAAGTATACAATGTATATTAAACTATCTTTCATCTATCCCTTATATAAAGTTAAAATGTTGCCCGTCCAGTGTGCTAAGTGATTGAGTGTCAACCTATGAACGAGGAGGTCACCATTCAATTCCCATTCATCAGAGCACATGCCCAGGTTGCAGGCTCAATCCCCAGTATGGGGCATGTAGGAGGCAGCCGATCAATGATTCTCTCTCATCACTCTCTCTCTCTCTCACTCTCCCTTTCTCTCTGAAATCAATAAAAATACATTAAAAAATGATAAAGTTAAAATGTTTTCCCAAACAGTGCAGTGCATCCTTTAGCTGTGCGGAAATATACACGTGGAACATAAGGGGAGCCCTACATGGAACTCCTTAGGCCACCTGGTTCTGGGTGAGCAAGAACCCACAGATCACTCCACTGGTGGCATTTTTATGTAAAGGTGCCGTGGTAAATTCAGACTGGGCGTTCAAAGTATTACCCTCTCTCGGGCTATAGCCACTTGTGTGGATGGATGGGCTGTTTGGCTCAGCTCTCTTATTACCAGTACCCACCAAGAAATGGGTTTTTAGAATGATAATTGACTTGCTAGTAAGTAAACAAAATGGTCAAACAAATGTTACACAGTTTGTCTTTTTATAACTTCCTTTGGAGTATTACTCTCCTTTCATAAAAGTGACTTTTCCTAACTTGTTGAGTTATATATTTTCATTTCCTAATGCTATTGAATTTATGAATATGATTCATCATTTCTAATCAATGAAAGTGTGCTGTAGTTTGGCTAAACAGCAACTAAAGTTTAATTAAGTTTTCAGTCTTTGTGGAGGGAAAGTCATTCATTCTATAAGGAAAAGAAAAATTCATCACTTGGGAGATTTTACGTGATTAAAAACGTACACAATTATTTGACTGGGTATCATTGCTTTGGTAAGCTGTTCCAACCCATCAATCTAAGAGCATTCTATGTTTCAATGACAGGGTTGTGCTAATATGTAAGAGGGGGGCCACTCTCTGATGTGTCTGTGCCTCAGTCTCTCCTATTGCAAAGTGGCAAGAAAATGTGTTTTCCTGTTCTATCCTGAGAATCTTGACTGATGTATTAGGACATTTTGTCACACACAGAGCTCTATATATATATTAATGACATTCTCTTTGCCAACCATTCTGCAGAAATGGAAGTTCGTTATATTTAGATTTACAAACATTAGGTTTTTTAAATTAATTGCTACTTCCAAAGAGATCTTTACCTCTTTGGACAGAATGAAGAAATACGTAATTTTTCATGGAACTTTGCCTAATATTTAGTAATATCTTAATATTTAAATTAAAAATATATATTTTCTTATGATTTTTAGAAAGAGAGAAGAAGAGAAAGAAACATCAATAGGCTTCCTCCTGCATGCACTCTGACCGGGGTTTGAGCCCAAAACCTGGGCGTGTGCCCTAACTGGGAACTGAATGGGCGACCTCATGGTGCATGGGAGGACGCTCAACCAACTGAGCCACACCGTCCAGGGCAGTGCTTGAATTTCCTGAAGGACTGATTTCATCAGATGTAGATGTCAAACTGCCGGGTGGAGGAATCATTTGTACCACCGGGAGAGGTAAACCACAAGTCCCAGGATGCAGTGGTCCCCAGCGCAGGCCTCAGTCAGACCCAGGTTCAGAGTCCTGCTTAAGCATTTACAAGCAATCCGAGCAACTATATAATGTCATAACTACGCTATTAATAAGGCAATGGTGTTTTAGCTTTACACTACGATGCAAGAATACATTCTTTCCTAAGGTTTTGATTGCTTCACAGCTTAATGGAAAGTAGTTCCTCTTAATACATATTACTCCTGTTTTCCTGGTGGGTTTGTAAGATATAACAAACTTTGAAAGGCAGTGAAATGACTAGGGTTTCTTTGGCAAGAAAGGAAAATTTTCCTTTTTGACCAAGAATAGAACTCTGGGAGCAGAGTTTACTCAGGTCATCTAGATCAATGCTTCCCTTGATGGGTAGTTATCACAGCCATATGCTTATCTCCTCCACAGGAATATAAAAAAGTGCTTGTCAATCAGAGGAACTGTAGTCCCAGGGTGCGTGAGCACACACACTCACACACACACACACACACACACACACACAATTTGTAACAGTCAAAAGTGACCAATTTCCAGATACTCCTCGATTCCTAACTCATTCATTGTAGAACATAATGAGATTCAATGATTTGGTGGATGCTCCTAGGCTGTCTGTTGAAGGTCCAGCCTCCTGTCACTCTGTATGCTTTCCTTAAACCCCTCTTTGTTCAAAGAGCAGAATTACGTCAAGATTCATCTGAAAAGCCACTAAAATCCCTTCTTTCAGACATGAAGCTAGAAATAGAGGGAACATGTGTTATAAAGTGCCTTAACTTTACATACTAGTTGCACTCTTTAGTTGATGGCTATGTGGGGTCCATGGACTTTGATCCCAGAGCCTTAGGTGTGAAGTACACCTGGCAGGCTGGCAGAAGCCTTGCATGTAATGAAAGTCAGCCTGCCTGAGGGGACATGGGGCTTAAGCTGACATACTTAATTTTACATGGAGACTAAGAGGCAAACTCCATCACATCCAATAGACATCATCAATGAAAAACCTCCAATAGCAGGTTACACATGTCAGACACAACCAGATAAATAATAAATGTTAATATGTAACTGAGGATACTGCTCAGAACACAGCACAGAGAAATAAACAAGTTATAATTAGAAATAAAGATAAAAAGACACAAAGGACAAAATAAGGCCTAATAGCAAGCAAAACAGGAGACACAAAAGGAGAAAAGGGAAGATCTGATTGGAAGCAGCAGTGAACAAGAATTTCTGAGTTAATGGACTGTATATGTTTGATGGACTGTATATGTTCTACAACTCAGGAAGCTCACCAGATCCCAAGGAGAATAAATATAAATACATTCACAACATGATTATAGTGAAGCTGCAGAGGTAATAGCAGCTTAAGAGCAAGTATAAATTAGTTAAAAGGAATAACGGTTAGACTGTCAGCTGACTTAACAATGACAAAGGAAGAGACAGAAGAAAATGGATCTCTAATGTCCTGAAGACAACTCTTAGCACTAGAGTTCTATACACAATAAAGATTGTGCTTTTGAAAAAAAAGAAAACTGAATCAAAGAGTAGAATGAATGAAGGAATTGTAAGTAAATATAAATTCAAGAATAATAAAAATTAGGTTGAACCCTACTGGTATGTACATATGATTCAGCCTAACAATAGAAACTAACTTGGGGGATGTTAAAAATCAAATGGGTGGATCCATATATTTGGCCACACCCATCCAATTGTATACTTAACATGTGTGCATTTTCTTGTATATAAATGATAGCCCAGAAGTTTATTTTTTAAACAAATAGAACTAAAATACCATATATAAGAACAACTCAAAGACCACTTATTACATTTAAAGCATTCTGATATATCTCTATTGTTTGGGAGGAGGACAGGGATAATGTGTAATGTTAAACTGTATCAAGGCAAGCATGCATGCGCGGTGAACACGAAAGGAAATACTAAAAGAACAAAAACAATGTCAGTCCAGGTGTGCAGGGACAGGGTGTTCCTCATCCCTCCTGTGTGTAACTTCAAAAATAGAACCGAGGCCTAGAGACCTGGCGGCGGTGCCGGCGATGAGAGTCACCTAGATCATCCAGAAAGCTTTCATTAGAAGGGGATGTAAGTGAAAACAAAAATTAAACAAAACAAAAACAGAGGCCATGCAGAGTCTAGAGGATGGGTCTCCAGGTCAGGATGTGAGGGATATTTTTCCAGATCATGAGATAGAATCTCCAAGAGGTTAGCTACTTCCCGGAACACAGAAGATGAAATGTGCAAGAGGACCGGCATAGGGCAAGGTGCGGGTGCTCGGGTAAAGAACGTCGGTCTGCGGGGAATGCACAGGGTCCTGCACATAAATGAGAGGCAGATTACAGCTCATAGACGCATGTGCCAGGCGTTAAGAGAAGTGGAAAACCTGTGCACATTTCCGGGCTGGGCGCTGGGTTTAACAGGGAAGGGCACTGGGGTCTAGAGAAACTGGTGTTCATGCCCCATTTGTATTCCCGAACAAGCAACTGTTACCACATAATTACATTTTTCACACCAGAGACAAAGATTTATGGCATACCTTGAAAAATGCCTTTAAAAAATGTGCAATTCAGGACAATTATTTCAGTTAAGGTAGCTAATTGGGTACTTCGGGTATTTAATGTGTTTGCATGCTTAATTAACTATAATTTATTTAAAAGTACTCAAATATCAAATTACGGTGGGATGCATTTGAAGCTAAATTATTCTTTTAATAAGTATTATTTCTGTCCATTTCTTTTGCAGTGCAAAGTAAAGCTAAAATTCTATTCCATTAAAGGGATATCATCAAGTGGAACTAAAAACACAAAATTTAAAAAAAAAAAAAAAAAAAAAACAGGAATAAAATGTTGAAACTAAATCAAAACACATTAATGACTTATTCAAGAACTACAAGATAAACAGTTTAATCCAAGTTAGGATAATTCACAAATGAAATAACAGCAGTGGGGGATGGTAGAAGGTGTGACAAACGAAGTTAGACTACTTAGATGGTTAAATAGCACTTTATCGCTGACAACTCCTTCCTGTCTCTTGATCTCAGTATTTGCATCTGCACCACGGGCTTATGCGGTTACCTTCCAATGCTAACATTCTTAGACTCTAACAGACCAGACTTCATGAAGCGAAAGCACTTTGGCTCAGGGCCAGTGGTCAGCTGATAGACCTGGATCTTCAGAGCGGCCTGTGCACCCCTCCCCGGGTCAAGTGCTTATTGCTAAAAGCCTAAAATCTTCTCTAAGCTGGGGAAATCAACCGGACGGTGTGTGGAGCTGCAATGGACATGGATGTATTTGAATGAGTTCAGTTTACCAGTTGCGAGGTAGGGAGAGCGGAAGCATCACTCACCTCCTGTTTAGTAGAGCAAATCCCAAGAGGAAGCGCCTGTGCACCATGAATGTGGCTCCAGGCCCAGGTCCTTACTCTCTGCAATCCCTTCCCTTCCCCCAATTCTTATTGAGGGCGGTGTCCTAAATCTGGGCCAGTTAGTTCTTACCTGGAAGCAAGAGCCTCCTAATGCCTCCTGCCCTCTCCACCCACCCACTTCCCTCAAAGCTATAAAGGGTCAAGAGCATATGTAAACGAGATTGTGTTAAAAATCTTACTGGCTGCCCCGTGCTTTCAAACAAAATCCACAATCGTTAGTGTGGCATCCAAGGTCCTTGAAGATCTGAACCGTGACCATTTCTTCAGGCATCTCATTACTCCCATTTTAATAACTCGATGCTCCATCCATTCCAAGCTACTTCATCCCCAGAGCCCCAAACCTTGCACGTGATGCTTGGATTGCCTGACAGTCCCTGTAATTTCCACTCTGCACATCCCTTTTCTGCTTGGTTCACTCCTCGCTTCCGAAATCTCCAAAACACTGTGTTGACAATCGCTGGAGCCTATCCCACGGTACTGTCATCATTTACTGTCTGAAAGATTTTCTCCACTGGACTGTAAACTCTTTGAAGACATGTGCAATGTTTTAATAATCTGTGTTCCCAGGCCTACTACAACATTTTCTGAGAGTAGAAGGTGTATAATATGTTGTGACTGAATAAATATCTACTTGTGAATTTTGTAAGAAGATGAAATAACCAAACCAAAACCCTCCATGTAAGATTTTAGAATACTCAGGTTTAAATCTTCACACCTTTTCTGCAACTTCGAAGATTCCAAATTATATAGTATTTAAAATAATGGGTCCACCTGAGTTAGAGAAATAGAAAAAAACAAACAAAACCTGAATAGTGAGGGTATTTTCTGCAAATAAAGGTTTTCATGAAAACTAAATGATATTTCCTGAAAATTGTTTTTGATGGTAAATGAATATTTGTCAGTAAGCATTGTTATTAAATTAATGTATAGCCTTTACTAGCAGAGCTGTATTTCTTGGTTTTATTACAAAATGTAACAATACCTATAAGGATGTCTTCACAATATTGTTTATTGGGGGGGGGGGGGGGAGGGGAGCCAGTTGTGAGGAGGACGGTACCTGAGAGTCTAAGATCAAGAATAAGGGTAGATATGATTAAAGGCATTACTTGCTCTGTTCACTGTGACTACTGACACCAAGTTACACATTTTCACAACCAGTTACACCTCCAGAATGCTAGCCATCAACTTGGTAGTAACACCTAAAATCCAGTTGTAATTTATTATGTGTCTAACACTGTTTTAAACACCTTACACACAAACTTATTTATTTCTCATGACACTCTATAGGGCAAGTAAAAATATCTTCTCCACTTTGGTGTGAGGGAACCGAGGCAGAAAAGGGTTAAGTAGGTGCTAAGTCACATCGACCAGCAGTGGACTTAGTGGGCCCGGCTTTTTTGGGGGCGGGGGGAGTCTCCCTTGCCCGGCTCCTAAATTTTAACAGGTAAGAGGCGGCTCCACCTCAGGAAGCCATTGCCAGGGTTAATCCCTGTGCAGATGGTATTACTGGCCCAGTTCTTCAGCTCTCCCTACTGTCCTGCTTTCGGCTCTTTTCCACGTGGCATTTCACCTGTCACAGATTTCTAAACCCGTGTCCCCCAAGCTCTTCTCCTGAGACCCAGCGCCATAACTACTATACCCCAATGAAGTCCAGGATGTAACATCACTAACTGGAATGGCTACTTATACTATTATGAAAAGTCCAAGGAGCAAAGAACCCCTTATGTATTCCTTACGGGGACATAACGTGGCACAGGCACTTTGGAAAGCTGTTTGACAGTTTCTTACCATTAAGCGTACCCTCAGGCTGACCCGACAACCACACTTCCAGGTATTTATGCAGCAAAGTGAAAATACAGATCCATAAATAGACTTGTTCAAGAATGTTCAAGCAGCAACACCAAGAAATAATCCACGTGTCCATCAACAGAACAGATTTTTTAAAATAAACCCTTTTATTCACATAATAAAATACTACTCAGCAATGATACTGAACAAAGTATAGATAACACAACACAGCAGGCATGAATCTCGCAAACGTGACATTGAGCAAAGAAAGTCAGATGTAATTCACCATATAACCAAGATTCCACTTAGTATATAAAGTTCAAGGTAGATAAAACTTAGCCACAGTAATAGAAATAAGAAAAGCAGTTGCCTCTTCAAAGTGGGAGCTTTATTAGAAAGGGGTGTACTGTATGGGTTGGGGAACGTATTCTATATCTTGATAGGGGTGTGAGTTCATGGATATAGACATGTATCAAAACTCATTAAAGTCTTCCTTTAAGATATTTGCATTTCACGGTGTGTAGATTTTACCTCAAAAGTACTATATTAAAAATTATGGCAGCTATCATTTTCCTTCTTCTTGCAAAATATACCAGAGGAGGAAGAGCAAAAAATCTCCTTTGGATTTCATTCAGGAGGTAATTTTTTTCCATCTTCGAGATCACCATCTTAAATGGGACTCACTTAGGACTCACCGATTCTCTTTCCATGCTCTGTATCAAGCTCTGTATGCCCACATCTCTAGGACAGATAATATTTACCAACCTAGACTCGTTTCTCTTCTTTGTCCTTGAACACTTCTATTTTTAACTGCTCATTTCTGAGTTCCCCAGGGTCCATTAGAGACAGATTGAAGAAGCAGAGAAAGAATAAAGCACCAAGTATAGGAAAGAAAAGAAAATGCCCTGACAGCTATTATTTTATTTTGGAATTAATACTGCTTGCAGTGGTACCGGATGTCAAATAATCTACCAGCCATCCACATGCCGCCCTGAGCCCTTAGAAATAAGAAATGCCAAACATGCGATTGACTAATGGCAGTGACGGCTCCTGAGGACATAAATATCCCTCAGTCGAACTTGAAACAAGGCTGGTTCCTCGTGGATCCCCTCCAGACATGCGAGCACACGGCTGCGGGGAAGTGATGGTCACAGTTAATGAAGACTTGTCAGGGCTGGACAATGTGGAGCTGGAGTTGTCAGCTGACTGACTCTGGCATATCGGGAGGCAATTTGTATGAGAACCAAGCACGGACCAAATACCTGGTAGCCAGTGATGGCCAGGGCAGCTTGGGTTGGACTCCGAGCCTTGTCGTCACTTGTCATTCCACTGAAAAGCCATTAAGACTGTAAGGCCTGCTTTATTACTGCCCTTTGTTCATTTCGCCTGCTATCGCTATCTCTTGCCATCTCCTCTCTAGCATTGGATGCCACCTACGAGGAAGAAACTTATTTTCCTGCTCTCAGTAAGCTGCAGTCAGGAGCGTGTGCTTTTCAATTTCCTCAACAACAACACCTTCCCGCACCTTAACAGGTGCTCAGTTCCTAGTACATAATGAGTGGTGAAGGAAGTGAGGCATACATCAAGGCCAACACTCTGGTGTAATTCTGGGCCACCACAAAAGAACACCTCCTAGTCCAGGGCAGAGTAACTGGGAAGTTCCTTCCCTGGCCGGTGTGGCTCTGTTGGTTGGGTGTCCTCTTGTGTACCAGGAGGTTGCCGGTTCAATTCCTGGTCAGGGCACACACCCAGGTTGTAGGTTCAATCCCCTGGGTAGGGAGCATGCAGGAGGCAGCCAATTGATATTGCACTCTCACATCAATGTTTCTCTCTCTTTCTCACCCTCTAAAAATCAATAAACTATCTTTAAAAATCTTTTTAAAAAAGTAAAAGAGAAAGTCCCTCAAAGCACCCGAGGGATCTGGATCTTCATGCACATAAGTCCTACTGACTGAAAACACTAACATTTCTCCAAGGAAACATGAATTTTTTTGATAAATAAAGACTTAGAATTGCTTCATGTAAGTTCAGATTAGTGTTTGCTCCAAAAAGAGTTTGCCACAAACTTCCAATAGAGCATAGCACGTGTCAGTGTTTGGGGTTTGGGGTTTAGAGACCACCGGGGCGAGGTGCTGGTGTCTGGCTTTCGCACAGGTTGGCTGGCACTGTGGACTCCTCATTAACTCTGACCATCCTTTTCTTGTAGCTGAATCCTGATCGACTTGAAGGCAGCACATGGAAATCTAGGCTTGTTTCAGGTTCTACTGAGCCATTGATTTTCACTTTTGTGGCCTGAGGACATGGAAACCTGATGTAGAGGGGAACTCACATATATTTGGACTGCAGGCTATTTCAGCATGACAGAGAGCTCCCAGGACCCTCTCTCTCTTCTGCTTGCTAATATTCTCTTAGCACCCACTCCTCCTAATAAAAAAATATAGAAAAAATTTACTCAAATGAATGAAAGAATGGACTGTTACCCCTTAGATGCCAGATGTGGCTCTGCATAATTTTCCATGCATTCATTCATCAACATTTCATGGAGCACTTCATCTGTGCCAGAAACTGCTAGTCCCTAGAGATATTGTTGTGAGCAAGGCAGACAAGTGCCCTGTGCCTGGAGAGCTCATGCTCTGGGGAGGTGGGTCAGTGGGACACATGGATAGAAAATAAACTGCAAATAGATAATTCCAGAAAGTGATAACAATGAAGGCTCTAAAGAGGGTGCTGATAGAATAGAAATGGAGAATACTCTGGGTGGGGGGATATACTTTAGATAAACTGGACGAATCTGAAGGATGAAAGAAAAACAATAGTGTACCAAGCCAGGAGTCAAGCTTTCCAAAGAGAGGGAGCTGTAACTGCAAAGGCTCAAGTAGGAAAATGTTTAGTGGATTTAAAGGCCAGAAAGGAGGGCAGTACAACTGGATAGTAGTGAGTTCAGGGGACAGTTGTTTGTGGAGGTCACTGAGAAAATGGGACCGCCGGTGGACCCCAAAGCTGGACCAGGCAATTGGGGGCTCCTCCCTCCCCCCGTCATTGGAACGCATGCTCTGCCCACCATCCTCCAATGGGAGTTCTTCCAGGGACACAGCCTGGAGAGAGTATGTGTTGTTGAGACCATCTGGACCACAGGCATGGCTGACCCACTGCAGGCTCTGTATCAACTTCAGCATTCTGGTGAGCAGGCGTGGAAATCTGCTGGTCTTGCAGGTGCCCACCACTAGCCTCCTAAGTAAGTTCTCTAGCTTATTAACCCTGCCACTGGTTATCTAAAGTATATCCCCCCACCCAGAGTATTCTCCATTCCTGCCACTGATCTGTGGCCTTTACCTCCCTCCTCTTCCTCCTACCCCAGGCAGGTTGAAGAAGAGGAAGTTGAAAAGCCTACACAAGAAGGCTGTCCCGATCTGGCCACCAAGGGTGTTCCTATGTCCGGTGACAGGTGACTGTTCTCAGACCGCTGTGCACACAGGGCATTTTAAGCATAAAAGCTTTAAGCAAAACCGCGACCTCAGAAATAGGTGGAAAGCCAACCAGCAGATTTTTTTTCAAACCAACTCTGAGATGCAAAGAAAAGCTCAACCTCATAGTGACAATTTAATAGAAGCGATGACGTCAGGTTCCAAAGTTCTCACACACACGTATCACATATTGCTCCTCTGGTGGAACTTACTGCTCTGGACGAAGCGAGACTTACGACACAGCAGAACCCAGCTCACCAGCATTAGCTGACATCTCTCACTCACTGGCCCGACCACAGGCAGCCTCACCTTGGTCCACAGAGCAGAGAACCAACATCAGCTGGTGTTTTTATCCATAATCACCCCTGGGGGCAGGGGTAGGAAAAGCGGTGATGCTTGGAGGGTTTTCCAGGCTGAGGAACTAGCTTAATATTGATAAGATTTGCATAAATATCACCATTCAAGTCTCTTACAGTGAGCTCTCTCTGCTACATTAGGAGTCATTAAGAATTCCAGGCTTCAGCCCCACCAGCGTGGCTCAGTGGTTGAGTTTCGACCTATGGACCAGGAGGTCAGGGTTGGATTCCCAGTCAGGGCACATGCCCGGGTCGCGGGATCCATTCCCAGTGTGGGGTGTGCAGAAGGCGGCCGATCAATGATTCTCTCTCATCACCGATGTTCCTCTCTCTCTATCCCTCTCCCTTCCTCTCTGAAATCAATAGGAATATATTTAGAAACACTCCAGGTCGTCAAAGCTGAATTTGCTCTAAGGTCCGATAACCCCGTTCAAAGGGAAGACAACACCGTGAAGCACCGATGACCTGGGATGGGCTGCAAAGAGCGCGTTCCAATTTGGCTCAGCCCCCAAGGACTCCGGGCAGCGAGGACAGATCATTTGAGGAAATGAAGATGGACTGAAGGCAGGCGGCGTGGACACCAGATGGGCTTTGTGTTCCTCTTCGGAGAGCAGTGCCCACAGCTTGGCACCGCGACGTCGCGAGAGAAGGAACAAGAGCTGCAGGAGATGGTGAGCCGTCACGTCCCTGGGAGAAAGAGACAGAGCGGATCTGTGTGTCTTTGTGCGAGGCCTGCCGGGGCCGTCGGTCAGGACGCTGAAGAGGGCATCTCGGATGCGCGGCTCCCCAACAGAACCAGACACCGTGTTTGGGAAAGTCAGCCCCACGCAGCCGGCACTGGGCACCTGGAGTGGCGGCGGAGAAAAGTCACAAGCCAGACCTGGAGCAGGACACGCTGTTTCTAGGAAGCTGCACTGTCGACGTCACGGAATAGCAAGAGAGGAAGCGAAGGACAGAAAGCGGAGCCAGAGGACAGTCTGTACCTCCCACCCGGCCTCCCCGTGGGGGGAGCCTGGGGGGGGGGGGGGAGGGAGGGAGGGGGAGGAAGCAGGGGTAAGAGGTCAGTCAACAATGCTCTTTGGAGGCCGTGACCTCCCAGTCTGCTGTGACCCGGGGGAGGATGAAACAGCAGTGCATGCCCACGGCAGAAGCAGCAGCAGGTTTGGTGACCAGGTGTGAGACAACAGACCCAGGCAGACAGCAAACAGCCTCCGGCTACATCTCCTAAAGCCAAACCTCTGGGGCGGACAAGGTGCCAGACTGCGCTCAAGACCCTCTTAGGCGCTCGTGCTTCTTTCTCTGGCGTCGCCTGAGGAGGATTTCTGGGCCCCGATGTTTCTCTTGCCCCGTGTTCCTCAAGCTTCCACCTTTCATTTTCCACTATGCTCTGCCCAGGCCTATTTCCTGGATCTCTGAAACCTTGGCTTTCTGAACGAGGTCAAAACTCAAGATTCTCACCACCACCACCACCACACCACCACACCACCACCACCACCACCACCACCACCACCACCACCACCACCACCACCACCACCACCACCACCACCACCACCACCACCACCACCACCACCACCACCACACCACCACCACCACCACCACCACCACCACCACCACCACCACCACCACCACCACCACCACCACCACCACCACCACCACCACCACCACACACCACCACCACCACCACACCACCACCACCACCACCACACCACCACCACCACCACCACCACCACCACCACCACCACCACCACCACC
Organism: Ia io; assembly: GCA_025583905.1. Classification (NCBI taxonomy): domain Eukaryota; kingdom Metazoa; phylum Chordata; class Mammalia; order Chiroptera; family Vespertilionidae; genus Ia; species Ia io. The sequence goes on along the minus strand of JAJQQW010000016.1, from coordinate 79,854,660 downwards.
ACCACACCACCACCCACCACACCACCACCACCACCACCCACCACCACACCACCACCACCACCACCACCACACCACCACCACACCACTACACCACCACACACCACCACCACCACCACCACACCACCACCACCACCACCACACCACCACACCACCACCACCACCACCACCACACCAAAAAAAAACAAAAAAACAACTCAAGAGTCTTACTTTAGCGCCGACCTGCAGCGCCACATTTGAGGTGTTCGCAGCTGCCACGGGGCTTAAGCATCGGTGGTTGCCCCTACTTCCCCTCCTGTTCACTTATTGAAATTAGGCTCCACGTGGGTTTAATAGGCGTAGACATGAAGCTGAGGAGGGTGACCTGGTCCCTTAGGGAGCAGCGTGTCTACCACATCTATGCCTGGTCTGCGAGTCCAGAAACTAATACCGAGAAAGAGAAAGGACACCCATTAAGTGGCCTGCTCTCTTTATGAGGCGAAGCCTGGACATTTACCACTTCTTTCTCTCCATCCCGGCTCAGTGCCCTTGCGGCGAGCGGAAGGACTGAAACAATCAATTGCCTGTCAGTCTTCATTTCGTGGACTGTTGTTCGTGTTGATCTTTTCTAAAAGTTGGTATTTTTCCTCTGCTTGTTCCTAATCCCCATCTTATCGTCGCTCCAGATAAGCCTGCACGAAAAGCCTTAGTCGAGTGTCTTTGCTGCTTCCAAGACTTTCTGATCCTGTCTGAGATTTTCCTAAGGTCAAATGACAATCTACTAACCATGACTCCCCTCCCATGACAGAGGTCTCAGTCATTTCAAAAATAAATCAGTCCGTCATCAAAGCTTAGTTATAACCCTCTTTGAAACCTACAATGCACTGAAACTTCACCATGCAAAGCTACAATGAACATAGTCATTAGTACTGGGGAGGGTGTGTACATGCATGTGCCCTCACACATGAGCAATGCCCTTATGCATGAACACACACATGCACCCCCATATGAACACACTCATGTGTCAATAGGAGACCTAAGGAGAACGAGGAGGGTGAGGAGAATGAGTACCTATGTTCTTTGTTACTCTCATAATAGTTTGGCAAGGAAGCTACCAGTGCTCAAATGAATTCAACTACTGACTCCTGACATTTATTCGGTACCCACTATGTGGCCAGCTATGACATGGAGGCCGAGAAAGGTCATTACTAGCAGATTACTCGGTGACATCAAATCCAAGCCTGACTCCATCGTCTGTGTGTTTCCTACCACTCCTTGCTAAAATGCAGGACTGATTTAGTTTCATATGTTATTTTTTCAGAGACCACCATTCTCACAGAAGTTTTTTTCTAGCAAATTCAAATAGAACTATCACTCTACCTAATAAAACTCTGATGCAGACAGTGTTTGCTGGAAAGTTTCACAGAGTTTTCTGTCTCAGGAAGGTTGAATAGGATGGAGGAGTAGATTACTGGCATGGGAAAATGACGGTATCAGACACAAAAGTCTTTGAATACCTATGTCCACATCACCCCTTCCATCGTAACTGACAGAGCAAGTAGAAAAGTAAACCCCAAATCTCACAAAGTATTGGCAATGGATTGACATTAAAAAATATATAAATGTGGTAGAAGTAATAAACAAATTCACTGGTTATATCTAGAGAATGCTGGGAACAAATTTGTTAATTTGTAAAGTAGTAAATAAAGGGAAAGATTCAAGCATACCAAATCAGTGTACGAACTATACCTTGGGATAGCTAAGTAGCTGACAAGAGAAGTATTTCTTTATAGAAGTATCCCATAAAGTGGGAGTGATAGAATTTTAATATTTTCAAACCACAAATAATGGCTCTAGGCAATAATCATTCATGGCTATTGTTAACATAAAAAAATAAAGTTAACTGGATAATATCTGCTCCCTGATGGATGGAAGTACAAAATATTATCTGAAGAGTCCTGTGAAAAACTCAAAGCTAAATCTAATCAAGTCTCAAGACCAATTTACAGGAAAGAGCGAAGGAAGTGAAACATGTCAATTGCTTGTCACGTTGCAATGCAATCAGCAAAACGCAGACTGTGGGAAACTATAGCAAGTAAATAACCTGGCTTCTTCACAGAGAAACTGTAAGGGAAATTAGAGATGGAGAGGAAACCCACATAGCAAAGAGACTGCATACATATGCAGCCAATTGTAATGTTTGTCTTATTTAAATAAAGAAAATAATGCGACGTACTTATAGAACTTGAACGCTTCCTGGGTATCTGATGCTATTATGAAATTATTGTTAATTGTTAAGTATAATAACAGGTCTGTGGTTCTGTGTTGTTTTTTTTTAATATATTTTATTGATATTTTAAAGAGAGGAAGGGAGAGGGATAGAGAATTAGAAACATCGATCAACTGCCTCCTGCACACCCCCCACTAGGGATGTGCCCGCAACCAAGGTACATGCCCTTGACCGGAATTGAACCTGGGACCTTTCGGTCTGCAGGCCGACGCTCTATCCACTGAGCCAAACCAGTTTCGGCTGGTTCTATGTTTAAAGAGTCCTTATAAAGGTACGTTTACAATATGTACAGATGAAATTGTATAACATTAAGATCATCTGGGTGGGCTAGAGAAAGGTAGTTAAGACTGGACGTGAGTTGATAGTTAATGAAATTCAGATATGGATACAGAGAGGTTTTGTCATGTTATCCTTTACACTTTTGTATGTATTTGAATTTTTCCATGGTAAGTTTATATTAAAAAAAATATGTTTCTATTGATTTTTAGAGAGAGAGGAAGGGAGAGGGATAGAGAGACAGAAACATTGATGAGAGAAACACATCATCAGTCTCCTGCCTCCTGCACACCCCAACCTGGGGATCAAGCCCGATAACCTGGGCATGTGCCCTGACTGAGAATCGAACTGGTGACCTCTTGGTTTGTGGGAGATTTTAAGTTTATTTTTAAGTACAGAAAATAAGTGATCAAAAATTACACACGAGTGGGGGTGGGGGGGGTCAGGGACTGGAAACCCTTGTTTAATAAAATAAAATGAATATTTTGTCTTCCAACTTGTATTATACTATTAGAGTGAAAATATTCTCAATACTTAAAAATTTTAAAAATAACAGCCTTAAGTTTAACTATAGAAAGTGCAGAGTGGAGAGTCCTAAGCTATAACTAGTCATTAATCTAGTATTTTGTTTTGTTTGGGGATTAATTTCATACAAAACACTCCCTTTAGCACATAAATAGAAACAGGTAACTAAAAATCTCATGGCTTGTATTGTTAGCAAACACCTTTTACCCAAGGAACACATTTCTGGAGGACATCTACTTTCCCTCTGAAGGCATGAGATCTCCTACAGCACCCTTCATTAGCATGAAAATGGATTTTTTATGTGTAATTACTTTCCCCCCACTCTATTACCTTACAGTTCTTTTTTTCTTTTACAAAGCATAAACACATTAAAGAACAAATTTTTAAACAATATAAGATTTCAACCTCTGTATCGGCATTAAAATATTATCAGTTATATAGTAACAAATTAAATTAATTTAAAAGCGAGAAAATAATCATAAACTCAGAGGCCTTACTTATAGTTGATGCCTTCCTGGGAGATGTAACCCACATTCACAGAAAATCGAATAAGCTCTCATTTGTGAGTTTATTACACTGTGTTGAGGAGTCATTAGCTTAGCTCAGCACAGCAATGTGTTATGATATGACCCAACCATGATCACAGGGCCTGGTGGGAATAGAAGTGGCATCACGGTCCCTGGGAACGATTTACCGCTAATGTCACATGATGAAGGAGGACACACATGCAGGAGGAGAGGCAGTCAGTGACAGGCAACCTCCTCGTTCAACCCTGACCTGTTCAGGAGAGAATGCTGGCTCAGGACCCAAGAAAGAGCTCATAAAGGAGCGAACGTTTCAGCTGCATCTCCTCTAACCAAATGTGGGGGAAGAGTCGTAAAGGTAGACCTGTTATCCGGCTAATACCCGTCTCCTCTCTAACCCAGCAATACACATCTCAGAGCATGGAGGCTTCTCCACGGGCTGACTGGGGGTTTGTCTGCCCAGCTTCCCGGGAAGCAGGAGGTGAGGGAAGACACAGGAAAGCAGCCCTGCCTGGGCACTCCTTTCTCACTCACCTGCTACACGATTTAGGGCTCATTTCCAGCCCAAACCCTTCGAGATTTTCGTGGGCTTCAGGGCTCCATTTGTTTCTTCCAAACACCCGCAGCCTTTCATGTCCTTTTTTTATTTTTTTTAAAGTTATCCCCAATAAACTTATGGGAGCCAATGAACTCTGACACCATCATGAACCCCAGGGCAGGGTGCCATGACCAAGCTGAGCACAAAGGCCAGCTTCTCTGTAGCTATGGCTGAGCATTAGATTGGCGCAGGGACTGGTCGATGGTGTAAACAGCATCAACAGCAGAGACCTCCTCCTCCCCTTCGTGGAATTCTCTCCACTGTCACACCTTAGAAGCACGGTGCCCGGCCGGTGTGGCCCAGTGGTTGAGCGTCGACCTATGAACCAGGAGGTCACGGTTCCATTCCTGGTCAGGGCACATGCCCGGGTTACAGACTTGATCCCCAGTAGGAGGCATGCAGGGGGCAACAGATCAATAATTTTCTCTCATCAATGATGTTTTTTTCTCTCTCTCCTTCTCCCTTATTCTCTGAAATCAATAAAAATATATTTTTAAAAAAAAGAGAAAGAGAGAGAGAAGTAGAGGCTCCCTCACCTTTTTCAGGGACTGATCTAAAGTGCTGAGCCAACAGGAAAAGAGCAGAAGGGAGTCAGAGGAAGGAAGGTGGGGGCGTGTCACACCCTCCCCTGCGCACTTGGCTGAGTTCAAAAGCACTTGGTTTGTATTTCAGGAGAGACCAGGACTCCCGGTGCAAAACCGCATCAGAGACAGAGGCCAGCAGAGCTCCTGCACAGCGAACAGGAAGAAGCTCGGGGACCCTGAGTGCGTTACAGCAAGGCTGGGCCAGACCTGCTAGCCATCCTGGAGGAAGGGAAGCTGTAGTTAAAATTATCTATTTTGTTATAAGAATAGTACCCGGCTGTCCTTATGCCAGAACAATTACCTAGTTAATTGCTCTAGAATGAGGATAACCCAGATTCAAGACCCATCGCACACATTTTGCCAAATGCGACTTGACTTATGCCAGCAGCCCAAGCCGTGTCAGCTGCCAAAGTTGCCAAAGGCGCCCCAGGACAGCCAGGGAGCGCTGGGTAGGCCCAGGACCGTGGGGGAGGGAGCATGAGGCGGGGGAAGGAGGAGAGCAGTGGATGGCAGCCACCGGGACCCAGGAGTCTGGGAAAGGAGATGAAGAGAGGGACTTGGACGGAGGGAAGGAGCAATAAAGGGAAATGAATGAAGAGAGGAAAAAATGAGTGTGGTGGAGAACAATGGCCTTCCCACTGGCATTCAAGGACTACAATACCTTTGGGCACCACAGGTGTTGCTGCTCCTTGTGTGGAATTAAGTGAAATAAAGTCTATAATGAGCTGGGCAAAGTGCCAGACGCAGTAACAAGGAGAGGCCTTTTCCTCCCTGCAACGGGGTGTCTGTGTGCTTTGTAGGTGTACAACCTGGCTACTCAGGATAACACTGAGGAGAATGGCACTTTGACAATGGGGAGAGCCTTGACTAGCCCAAGCTTCCAAGAAACGCCTTGCCAAAACCGGTTTGGCTCAGTGGATAGAGCGTCGGCCTGCGGACTGAAGGGTCCCAGGTTCGATTCCGGTCAAGGGCATGCACCTTGGTTGCGGGCACATCCCCAGTGGGGGTTGTGTAGGAGGCAGCTGATCGATGTTTCTCTCTCATCGATGTTTCTAACTCTCTATCCCTCTCTCTTCCTCTCTGTAAAAAAATCAATAAAATATATTTAAAAAAAAAAGAAAGAAACGCCTTGTCCTGGTAGATATTTGAAATATTCCCGCCCTCCCTCCCCCCCCCCCCCCCCCCCCCGTAAACTAGAGGTGCACAAGCTCTTCAGGAATGGGGGAAATTCGTTGTTAATCCTCTGCCAACTAAATCTGGAAACCAGGGTGTCACAGAGTCTCCCGATGCACATGAGACCTACACATCTCCTAACTCTCAACTCTCCATACACCACAGCCAGGATCTGCGCATCAGCAGCAGTATTGTGGTAAGTGGAAAATACACACTCACACCTCCTCCAAATCTGAAACAAATTCTCCATTCTCAATGTAATCAGAAGGCTTCAGCCTTTCCCCCCCGAAGCTTTAGGCTTTTATTTATGTTAGTATTTTTTTTAATCTTTAAAAAAATGTATTTTATTGATGTCAGAGAGGAAGGGAGAGGGAGAGAAAGATAGAAACACCAATGATGAGAAAGAATCATTGATTGGCTGCCTCCTGCACGCCCCCTACTGGAGGTCGATCCAGCAACCTGGGCATGTGCCCTGACCTGGAATCAAACCGTGACCTCCTCTGGTTCATAGGTCAATGCTCAAATACTGAGCCATGCTAACTGGGCATGGTTTCCTCTTATTTTTTAAAAATAAATCAAAACAGCTGAGTTTAAACTAAATTGTTTATCTCCCAAGATCTAATCTGAGCTTGAAAAATATTCAGAAAACAATCAGACTCCCACCTGGCCATTTGTGCCACCTGCAGTGTCAGGGTCACCGTCGGAAACTTCGGGAGACTCGGGCTCCTCCCTCTGACCCTGTTTGCAGAAGTCTCCCACCTGTTGATCCCTGATGTTGCTGGTCTGAGCGCAGCCAGAGATGAAGTGGCTTTAGTGCCAACAACGATGTCTGTGATGTGAGGGGCGGACCAGGCTGCTGGCGGCAGCGTCCTCGGAGGAGGACTCGCCAGACCAGGGCAGGCCATGCTGAAGCCAAACCCGGGCTCTGCCTCTCCTCCCACTCAGAAATCTGCGGGAGAGCAGTCTGATGTGGGGGCACAACTCTGCTAAAAAGTCTGTATTCATTATAAACTAGGGTGATTTTTTTTTTCCAACTGGCCTCTTCCTTAACTACATAGCTCCTCAGGAACAACTCAGTAAATTATCCATTAGAACAGGCACCACCCGTTAACCATAGCTTTTTCAGAGGAAGAAAACCATCACTGAATATACAAATCCACGTGAGAAGCACACTAGTATCAGAAACACTGTACTGTGTGAAATATGCACGTTGGAATCGAGGTAAATGTGTGCTTGTATCTGTGCTATGTCAGATTTACATAAACCTATACTCATAATATGCATAAACACACTGAATTCACATAATAGAAACACAGAGAAAAACAAAAGAAAGAGGTCGCGGGGATTTAGTATGCTTATCTCTCTGTGAGCACACATGTTCCACTTAATCTTGACTCATTTCAGGTTGAAGGCGCAGGGAGACCAGGCATCCGGGGAACTGAAATGTAACTGGCGTTCTGCTTTAAGTGGGAAGAGGAAGAAAAGCCATCTGCTTACAACACTAATGAGTGCTACTAATTATTAAGAGATTATTTTTTGTTTTTACGAAAAGAGTGACAATGCTGGGAACAGGTTTTTTTTTTCCCACCTGGTACATCATATAGTGAGACATTAGAACCAGCAATGGAGGGAGACCCCAGCGTGAGTTTTCTTTCTTTTTCTCCCCTGCACCCCCCTCACTCGGCAGACACTCTTTGAGCTGCGGCGCCGCCCCAGAAATTCTAATTAATTTCCTTTCAATGTGCACAAATCCGTGCACTGGGCCACTTGTCGCTATATAATAATCATTGCTGTATTGTAGTTGCTATCCAATCACCTTCTGCATGAGGGCCTTGACATTAGATTCTGCTCCTGTGGAGCCCTTAGCTGGTGATTAAATCCCGTGGAAGGTGGGGGCTGGTGCTGGAGTGGCATGTGCAGCCCTGAAAGCAGGGGCAGCAGAGTGGGAGAAACTGGGGTGGAGTCCCTCAGTGGCACTCGCTGTCTGTATCCAAACAAGAAACTCTCTTTCTCCAACTCTCAGGCGCCTGATCTGTCCCATAGCAATGATAGGTCCCTTGGGTAGTGGATGAGGATGTCTGGGAGTATATGTTCTATGGCACCTAGAACATTGCTTGGCATGTCACGGAGACACTGCAGAACATCGCCTCGGGATACAGAGTCAGGAGGCAGTTCCCATGGGCGTGGTGCATTTCTGCCATCTTCAACACACAAGGCACGCACTGCCCTTCCATTCTGGACCGTGTTTCCTGGCTGTTCACACAGTCAATAGGTTGGAAGATATAGTGTCTCCCTCCAGAGCAGAGGGCAGCGTTGCTTACTATCCAATATCATGGAGAGAATGTCTCCGCTTGGGACAAAGTTCAGGCAGGTGCTCTTGAGTCCAATAAAAAAGGTCTGGGTTCCCCAAGCTCAGGGCACCTCTCCTGTCACACAAGCCCTCAGGTGGGCAGGCACCATCAGGCCTAAGGGACCCCAGCTACTGCTGTTACTGCGAGCCTACTGCCACGGGCCTGTCCCATGACCTTGTGTTTTGGGTCTGCCCAGGAGTCTCATGGTTTCTGCCGATTTCCATGCAACTGTGATGGGCTAAGGTGTTAGTTGGCAAGTAGGATGAGATCTCAGAACATAACATCCCTGTGGTTCTTCACACAGAGCACTTGAAATGCGGGCTCTCTAAAAATATTTCCCCAAGGATTAGCCATGGGGACACTAATTGCTACCACTGCAGCCAATATTTTGATTCCAGAAAGCTCCTGTAAATTTGAAAATACATTATTTCTCAGAGCCACTACAGTGAGTCACTAATGCCTAATTGCTAATTGGCTTATTAGTCAGTTTGGGAAACACCCAGAAAGTGCCAGCAGTAATGGAAAGCAGGAAGCTGGGGTTGGATAGAAACTCTAGTGCTAACAGACCCCTTTGGCTGAGGGACTTCCCCCTTGCAAACAGCACTTCCTGGTGGTGCCAGGCCGAAGGGACACGGAGCAGAAGACAGATGGTTGCTCTTCCTCATGCTTCAGCGAACCCCGCAGGAGTAAACGATCAAGCCAATTCTAACTTTTCCATACGGAATCGCATAAGAATGCTCCAGCACCTTCGTTCATTGGTGATCACTTGTCATGTTAAATGTGTCACAGGGATTTGTATCAGCCCTTCCGCCCCACCACGGTGTGTAGCTCTGCTAGCAGGAGGCACATCTCGCCAATTTTTGCATCCTTCCCACCCCGTCCCTGGCCCTGGCCCAGCTCCTTCCCATCTGAGGTCCGTCACCCACCTCCATCCAGACCCGGGGGGCTCAGCAGACACTGCGGCTCTACATGTCCTGGTGAAGGAGACACACAGCACGGCATGCGCCCCAGGACCAGAGCCTCAGGAGGAGCGTGAGAGGCGAGCCCCACACCCCGGCTGCATGCAGTGCTTAGAGCAGTGGTTCTCAGCCTTCCTGAGGCCGCGACCCTTTAATACAGCTCCTCATGTTGGGGTGACCCCAACCATAACATTATTTTCGTTGCTACTTCATAACTGTAATTTTGCTACTGTTATGAATAGTAATGTAAAGCAGGGCGGGCTGGCTGGACCCCACCCGTGCACGAATTCAAACTTTGACAGTTTTTCCCCTGATACAACCCAGTTTAATGTTTATAGATATAAAATGAGGGAGGTCTCTAACAGCAATAAGGAGATTGCAACCACAAGGGAACTTTTCTTTTTAATGAACAGAAGAGGGTACATCCTTCGTGTCCTTCCTCCACCTCTGTCACTGCCCATCACCCACAGCCCCCCTCACCAGACCTGTTTAGGGGGTGAAGGGAAGAGGAGACAGGAGGAGGAGAAGAGAGTGAAGGCCCAGAATCGAGGGCAAAGCTCTGTGGTAAGTACAGGGAATGAACGGGGCGGAAAGGAAGTGGGGGTGCAGGACAGTCAGGGGCTCTGAGAACCTCCCAGAAAATCAGAGTCTGGGATGGCATTGCTGAGGGGGAGGGAAAGACAATGACACTGTCCCAGCCTTTTAATAACACGGGCAAACAGACGCCCAAAACAAACCAAAGGGGCATAGCACCCCCACCCCCCACTACCCCATCTGGCCCCTTGATACTGAATCGCCAGTTGTCCCCCCTCAAAGCCCCCACCCAAGAAACAAGGGAGGCTGAAGAATATGCTGCAACATGGGTGACCTCTGAAGCCATTCTGTTACATGAAATAAGCCAGTTACAAAGACTGGATGATTCTACCAATACGAGGTACTTTGTCAAAACCACAGGCAGAACATGGGATGGTGGCTGCAGGGGTGGGGGGCGGGGAGACTGGGAGCTTACTGTTTACTAGGTTTAGGGTTTCACATTTACGGTACAAGAGGAAAGGGGTTATGGGGATGGACGGTAGTGACAGCTGCACAACAACGTAACTGCATTTAATACCCCTGAACTGCACACTTACAAATGGCTCAGAGTGTAAGTTTATGTTACATGTATTTTACCGTAACTTTTAAAAAAGGCAACACACAAACATCAAAACCAGCAAAAGAAGTCTGCTCAACGACCTAACAGCAGCTCGGCAGCGAAACAACAGCATCAACCAGTAAAGGCAGCAGAGGCGCTCCGGGCCGCTGAGCCGCACCAGGAGCAGGGAGAGACGGACAGGGCAGCTGACAGCAGCCCGCAGCATCCCCCACGCTCTCCGCCCGCCTGGGCCCACGGGGCGCGTGAGAACCGGAACGCTGCACAGACAGGACAGCGCAAACACTGCGGGGAGACAGAGTACATGCTCTTCACCAGGGGACATTTCTCAGCTCTTTCCAGAGGACATCCCTAATGGACACTCTGAATGGTAAACCCTTCAGCACGGTACCCGCCAGCCGGAATACACCCCCAAGTCCAGTGAGTTCTGGAGAGAACACATGTACCTTTCAGGCCTGGGATGAGACGTCCGACCGGGTCTCCAGGGTTCAGCTCCAGAGGCCCCCGCAGCTGCCTCCCCGCTCCTGCCCCTGGACAGCCAGCCGGTGGGCAAGACGCCACAGTCTGGAGCTCCGAGCGAGGGCGGCGAGCAGCTCCCAGGGCCTGGGCTCGGCCTCACAGGTGGCGTGAGGCACACTGTTCCCGCACCATCTGGGAGGAGGGCCTCCCGCCCCAGGTGCCCGTGTTTCTCATCCAGGCATCTCTACCTCCATTAGGACCCGGAGGCCCCAGCTCAGGTCTCCTCTGGGGGGCGTGCTCAGGGCCACATGCCCCCCTCCCGCCGTTCCGTGTTGCAGCTGCGTTCACACCATCAGGCCTGCGGGATGTTTGCGTGTGCCCAGCAAAGCGCGTCGCCAGTGGCATACTTTCTTACAGGTTTATGAAATTAACACTGCTGCCATCCATCAGTGTTCGCCTGGGTTTATCCATGCTTCCCGTTAGAGAGGCAGGGAGGGTGGGAAGCAGAGGGAAAAGAAAGAGAAAAACATTAAGGGGGTGGTGTGAGGCCCCCCAAAGCACTCAGCAGGCTTGCTCCCCGGGAGAGCTGAGCAGCTGGCTCTGCACTCAAGCTGTGTGTGAATTAGACTCACGTGAGTGGGGGCTGAGCCGCGTGATGAGCGTGGGCTCCCTCTCCACCACCAGGCCTACAATGCAGGCAAGCAAGCCAGCTGACCCTGCGGCCCCACATACAGGCACACCGCGTTCTGCGGGTTTCGCTGTATTGCGCGTCACAGATGTGGCCGTTTGTGCAAATTGAAGGCAAAGCTTACAACTCGCTGTATTGTGGGACTCGCTTCCTGGCGGAGGCTGGAACCACGCCTGCAGTATCTCCGAGGGGTGCCCGAACAATCAGAAGTCTTTCCTTCTGGCTTCAAGGCAAAGGACTGCATAGTGCTCAGTACCTGTAATGTCATTCCAAATGCGATGTTCAGGTGGAAGAAGAGTCATTCTTAGAGTGGCCAATGCATCGAGGCAGGCTCTATTCCAGGACATTCTACACAAAGTATGGCAAGAACACAAGCAGGGAGGACGACCTTGTTGCAACTGTCTCAATAATAAAATAGAAGGAAGCTATACATCTCCTCTCACATACACAGACAGAACCACCCCAGTTAGAAGGCTCACTGCAGATCCAGAAGGTCCAGGGCACTGCTCTGTACACAGTGGCCATTTCACTCACCCACGAGCTCAAACAGGGCTCACCAAAGGGGTTTTCTGGAATGTTCCTGTTCAACCAGATCCGAAACTTAGAGAATTTTACATAATATCAGGAGGGGGGGGGGTGTCTTACCTTGGCCAAGAACAAGTGCCTCAGAATTCTTACATAGAAGTGTTCAAACATGTCATGTAAAAAGCCCAGAAATAAATAGAAGCCTTAAACATTCTAGAAAATGTGGTCTACAACATCAGTGCTGAGTTCTTGCAGAGTAGGACAGTGTGGGGTAAAATAGGAGGAAGAGAAGAGACCCCACATCAAGACCCCAAAAGTCAGGGCAACTTCCTGTTCATAGATACAGACATACATAAGGAATTATACTCAGGTCTTCAATAGAGTCATATACACAATGGGTCCACTCAGTATAAATGGTCCAAAAAAAAAGAATAATTTTATGCATGTAATCTGTATGTAGAAAGTGAGACAACTACATCTCAGAATTAAAAGTCAAATAAAAAACACCTAAATAAAGAACCCACCAGCATACACAGCAGCCACAGGCAGCTCAGCCAGATCAAAGGGGAAGAAGTGGGTTATCTATGTCTGGGGATGCAGGTGGCTGAGGTAGTAGGAGCACATCATAGTTTTAGAGCTGGAACCGTGACATGTAGTCTGAAGTCTGGCCTTCTCTGTGACGTTTGCCTCATGTTTTTGTGGTAAGGCCAGGCTTTTAACATGCAGCAGGTGGGGCGGAGAGCTCAGCCCGAAGTCTCGCTCCAGGGGCAGAACTTTCCTTGAAATCCCGCTGCGTGGCAGGCAGGAGCGCTCATGGTCCCTCTCACTGGAGTGCTTAAGTCATCTCTAAAAGCCACTATTCTTTTGAGTAGTTACAAATTTTCATCCTTTTTAAAAACATGTCCACTTCCATATGTTTTTCTACATGCATAGATTGACTGCAGGCTTTAAAATGTCTGAAAATGTAAGGATTTAAAGTCTCGGTCTCCTTTAAAATTCTGGTAAGATATCGGAACCCCTTAAAATTTAGGAGCAGCTATATTTATAATCGGATTTGCTCTCCTTGTTCCCAAGCTGGCCCTCATTCCTGTGCAAACACATTGTTCCCAGGGGTGTTGAGCAGCTGCACGCTCAGCCCAGTAGAAATCCATCATTGCCTCTGGCGCCACTGCAAACCGTCCACCTTGATCCTATGGCACAAACCCCGCCCTTCACAGGCAGGACCAGTCTCTCACCTGCTGGACGTGCAGACCCACGCTCTGTCCTGCGTGGTTGGACCACTCCACCTCCCTCCCTGTCTTGTCAACTGGCCCCCAGGGAGGTTCAGGCAGAGGAAGACCTTGAACGATGGAGGTCGGGGGAGAGGGCAGAGGCAGGGTGTTCCCTGGGTGTCACCCTCAGATAAGGTGGTCCCAGGTGGGCCCACAGGAGCAACCGCAGCTTCTTCGTGGGAACACTAGTCAGACAGCCTCTCCCTTCCTCCATGAGTCAGCACTTTCCACAGCCCTCCCCATGGGACAGCCTCCCCATGGGAGCAGCTCTAACCAGATCGCCCAGTGGGAGGTTTTGTCCTTCACTGCCTCCCTCTCCCTTCAGAGTCCTGTGGTGCCTCTTATTGTTCCTCAACTCCTGTGCCTGGCCATCTCTTGTTTGGCTCCCCAGCTCTCGCACACCCAGGGGAACCATTTCCTCATTCAATCCCTTTGTTTGAAATGGCTGTGGGAAACAGGCCTCTGTGATCCATCCTCAGCAGAGTCAACTTTTAGAGAAAACTAACAGTATGTGGCCAGTTGGTTACTGAATTTTCCAGGGCAAACAGGATGCAGGGAGGAGGGGAGAGGGTATAAGAACAAAGAACTGTGTCATGAGCAGCAGCACATTTTCCTGGAAGATCTGCCACAGCTAGACAAAGGGAAGTGGAGACAACTAGGAAAGGCCTCGGCCCATTACAATAAATAAATAAATAAACAAGCCAATAGGAGACAGTAAGACCGAGATAAAGTACAGGGAAAACTGTTAACCCCATTGTACGCAGCCAATGAGGAACAGGGGAGGGAATCTCATGTACTAGGGCCGTGGTCGGCAAACTGCAGCTCATGAGCCACATGCGGCTCTTTGGCCCCTTGAGTGTGGCTCTTCCACAAAATACCACGGCCTGGGTGAGTCTATTGTGAAGAAGTGGCGTTAGAAGAAGTTTAAGTTTAAAAAATTTGGCTCTCAAAAGAAATTTCAATCATTGCACTGTTGATATTTGGCTCTGTTGACTAATGAGTTTGCCGACCACTGACCTAGGGCTACATTGTCTGTGATCACGGCTCTGTGTGTGCCTGCCCACAGACACCCATTCTTGCAAGACCGCATGAACGGTCTGGTTTTCACCATGCTTCATGTCTCCAAGTCCATTATTTGAATTTGGACAGGTGAGCATTTCTCACATACCTGCCATGGATCATGCTTGCCTGACTGTGTCCTGTCTCACATTGAGGGCTGTACTCCCCTTCTTGGCTGTGAACTCCTGGAGATGTTTGATAATGTCTTTCATGTGACATTCTGCCTCCAGGCTGAACTCCCTAGAATCTATCTTGACAGGGATACGGGTAACATCTTTCTCAACTACAACTATGGTCCATTCATCCTTCTTTTTAAGAATCTTTAAGGGCTTCTCGTTGCCCATGGCATTTTAAAAATTTCATTTTCCTTTGTTTCTCAACCTGTTTTTTCAATGAATTAGGAGCTGACAAAACACATTTAATAAAAGTGGAATATGGCCCAGCCGGTGTGGCTCAGTGGTTGAGTGTCGACCCATGAACCAAGAGCTCTCCAGGGTCTGATTCCCAGTCAGGGTGCATGTGCAGGAGACAGCTCACTGATGTTTCTATCTCTCTATCCATCTCCCTTCTTCTCTCTGTAAAAGGGAAAATCTGAATGTAAATTCATATTTCACCATAGAAGAAGTAAATAAATGGATTGCATCAGGAGATTTGGGAAGCAGATATATTTCAGAACATTTGGTAATTTTAAAGAAGAGGCACTCAATTAGATGACTCTTTTTAGAGGCCAACCAAGTGTTCTTGGCATTTCCATCTGATAGAAACTGCTCACCTTGTCGGGAGTAAGGGAGAGTCAAGCAAGTAGGACTTAACATTTCATGTAAAGAAAAGGTTCGGCAGTTAATAAGATATTTAAAAGTCACAGTTCATAAGAGATGGATGAGTTGTCTGTCATTCAAACAGTCTTTCATAATTACTAGCTGTCTCTAAGATTTTAATAAATGGGAGCAGGAAGGAATTAACTTTGTGTGCAGGCATTTTCTGATGCTATTAAGAAGACTCCCATGTTCTTTAAAGACCAAATAAACAGCAGACAAAGCTACCATGCCCGGGTGAAACTTGGAAGCAGCTAAGACTCTCTCCTGAATATATGGTCTCTTGATTCTTCACTGATGTGGCCAAAAGAATTCCTTCAGGCAAGGCCAAGATTAACAAATATAGAAAAAAAGTAGTCCCAACTATGAGAAAATGATTAAGTCCCCCAAAATTTTATTCTACGGTGAATTGTGCAGAATGTTATCTAAGTAGGGTTTATAAAATTTTCACCAATTCCATAGGAAAAAAGTATATATAATTGAGCAGGAGCATTCCCTATTGAAAGTGCTAGAAAGAATTAGCAGTAATATATCATTCTAAACAACCAAACCAAATAATCTGTTATATGGAGAGTTTTATTATTTTGAATATAAGTGGACTTAAATTTAGAGACTTCCACCAAATATAGATATTAACTTTTAGGATATTAGATTTTAAGCCAGTCTTCCTAATAATCACATTATAGCAGAACCAACTGTTTTGAGTCCACTTCTGGTTTGAAAATTTTAAAAAATGCAAGCACAGGGGAATTATTTTAATGATAATGTCCAATGTTGATAAGTGTGTGTGTGTATTGCGGGGGGAACACTCTCATAAGCAGACATGAAATCAATAAAACCTCTCTGCTGGGTTAACAATATAGATCAAAATTCTTAATGGACCTTATGATTGAATGCCAGTTCTAGGAATGTTTTTCTCAGAAAATACTTAAGGGAATGCACTACATTTTCTACATGGATGTTCATCACAGCATTGCTTCTAAAACTAAAACAGAAACAAAAAACCCTGAGAATAAAGAAAGCTGTTAAATAAAGGATAATATGCCCCCACAATAGAACATAACGCACTATTAAATATTGTGTAGTGGAATTGAAAGCTCTCAATATATTCTACGAAGAAACTATTGCTAAGGAGACTTCCAGTAAAACATGTCAAGGGCAGATTGAACACAGACATGTAGGTCCACTCCTTCCCTCCTGAAACTCTGACAAAGAGGCTTTATTAGAGATATGAACCCATAGAGACAAAGATAATAGAGGAAACGGTGGCAACAGTATTTTAGATGCTTGAAAGCAGATAAAGATGTGGCTACAGATTCAGCAGACCCAAGAAAACTGAGCCCCATGTCAACAATGTGGAGAACCAATAAGCAACTTGATTTCTGTTTTGTTTCAGAATGTGAAAGGCTCAAAACGAATGGCATCCACTACTTATGAAAGTGGTCTAAAGGGGGACCAAACTTATAAATATGGGATGGGGTTTGGGTTAAGAGACAGTTAGGAAAAACACTGTTTAATGACAAAGCAGAAAAGGGGAGGGTTTAGAAGCCAACCCTCAAGGTCTTTGGGCTCAAGGGTTTATCTCAGAATTTATTTTCTTTTGATTCCATTTTCTAGCACCTCCCCAGAACAGGACTGGAAACCGCTCCCTGGAGAACTGACAGAGCATCTCTGGTACAGATGAGGGTGTGGGAACTATATTAAGAACAAGGACAAGGTAAAAAAATTTGATCCTGAAATTTACAAATAATTTCAAGTGACTTCAAATCGACAAAACAACCTTAAAAAGAACAACGTTCAAGGACTCCCACTTCCCATTTTTAAAACTTAATACAAAGTTATAGTAACCAAATACTGCACCCCTGGCATAAGGTAGACATGTATTTCTGGCCACTCACTTCTATTCCCTTTATATACATATAGGAAGTAAATAAGCCCTTACATCGTTGGCCCAGTGATTTTCAACAAGGGAGAATAGTTGGCTCATAGGAATCCAGACATATTTGTTAACGATCTGACTATTCTTGCTTTTATCTAAACCTGCTACTCATGAAGTACAAGTTCTGGCTGATAAAATATTCTTAGCCAACACATTTGAAAGTAGGACTCTAACAAATAATTTTATGTAATCGCCATTCCTAAAATTCAAACTTGCAAATAGACATACATGATTTAAATCTAATAATATTCCTCACAATCTTATATGAAGACCAATCTGGTCCAAGTCTGTTGGTTAAAGATGTCTGTGATAGTTGCCCACAATTTTTAACAAATGTTGAGTAAGCTCCTGTTCTCCGTCAGTAGACAGTAGAGACATCAAGATAAATTAGACTTGGCTTCTGCCCAGAAGGGACATGGAGCTTCTCTCCACATGAAGAATATTTAGGGACCTCCAATCCAATCTCGAATCACCCCTTGGACACGATTATACAACTGTCCCTCTGTGCAGGGAGAGCAGCCACAAAGCTCCGAGGGATGAAGTACAAGATGTATCTGGTAGGAGATCCTTGTGGCTTGTTGAGGTCCCTGCAGACTTCAGGCTGTCAGGTTACTTCAGACACGATATAGTTCAGGTTTTAAAAATGTCTTTCTCCTCTAAGAGACATTGAACCAACAGTGTCATAAAACACTGAGGATACATAACTTCTTGTTCACCGTAGAAGCCCTGAAACAAAGTTTCTATAATTATGTAGGTTAAACTAAAATGAACCATTCCTCCATTCCAGAGGAGGAGTAATAAATGACGAATACCCAGCATCTGGGTCAATGATCTCTTCTCAAGTCAAAAGTTGGCATACGATGGATCTTAGTGTCCGTATCTTAATGATCTCTCTATTACCAACAATATAATTAGCCTTGTTATAATAATAATAATAATAATTAACAATGAGAAGCAAATCTACAATGAGATTTTTAAAAAATTATATTCTTCTTGGGGTTAATTTTCTTTTTAAAACTAGGATTTAACCCACATCCTCATGAATCAAACCCTGCACCGCTGTCATTTCAGCAATTTTAACTTAAACAGAAAATTATAGTAATGGCGTTGGAGCAGATCAAGCCTTTCATTCTCCCATTTGTCTGATCTCCTTTGCTTCCCTGACAGCGATGATTTCAGTGAGTTCTCTCCGTCTATAACAACAGGGCTTCCTCGGCTGGGTCGCAGTGTCCCCGGGATCTGTGTGACTGACAGATGAACCGCTGGCTCGTGTTTCAGAGGAAACGGGTCCTTTAATTAGCACAGTTCCTCAAAAGCATGTCGGACACTGTGTGCCTGAAGCTGATGACTCTAATAAACGCTGACAGGAGAACCCTGGTCTTTGGCTAAAGAGGTGCTTATGAAGTGGGGGAGTCATTTAAGAGCCCTACATCCTTCAGCCCAGAGTCTCAAATCATAGATTTTCATGATTTCATTTCCTACTCGGGGCCTGAGGACCGTTAAGCTGACAGGGCTGCGAAGGCAAGTTAGTAAAGAAAGAATGATTTTTTTTTGAGAAATGGTGATGAAATCCAGAAAAACACAACTTTAATCCATTCCTCACACCATATAAAAAATTATTAACTCACCAATAGGTGATAGATAAAAATGCAATACATAACACTTTCAGGAGAAAATACTGTACCTACACCTTTGGAAAAACTTTCTTAGATACGACATGAAAATCATGATCCATAAAGACAGAGAATGATAAACTGTACTTAATCAAAATTAAAAACTTCTGTGTTTTAAAAATGACTCTTAAGAAAATGAAAATGCAAGCCACAGACTGGGAGAAAATAATTACAAAACATACACCCATCAAAAGACTTTTATATAGAATATATAAAGAACTTTTACAACTCAATAATAACATTATCAGAAACTTAAGTATAGGCAAAAGATTTCAACAGATGGTTCAACAAAGGAGATACGTGGATGGCTGATAAGCACACCGAAGAATGCTCAGCATCATTAGTCCTTAGGGAAATGCAATTGAACCACAATGAGGCACACTATCCATGGCCCAGAGTGGCCAAAATGGAAAAGGTTGACTAAGAAGTCTTGGCAACAGTGTGGAGCAATTGGCAGTGCCATACACTGCTAAGGGGAACGCGCCATGTTATAACCACTTTAGAAAACAGTTCAATAGTTTCTTAACATATAAACATATCCCTGCCATATAATCCAAGCCATTCCACTCCTAGGTATTTACCCAAGACAAAGGAAAACATACATTCATGTACAGACTCATACATGAATGTCCATAGCAGATTTACTTGGAATGTCCCAACCTGGAAATAACCCAAATGTCCTTCTACAAGTGAGTAGAAAGGAATGTGCTATATCCATACAGTGGAATGCAACTCAGCAATTAAAAACAAACAAACAAAAAAACACAGACTGCCAATATTCACTATAACTTGAATGAATTTCAAAATGATGATGTTGAATGAAGACAGACAATAAAAGAACATGTACTGTGTGGTTCCATTTACATAAAATCCTGGGAAATGCAAACGCATATATGCAGTGACAGACATCAGATCAGTGGTTGCTTGGAGATGGGCGTTTGGGGTAGGACAGGAGGATCTGGGGACAAAGTATAAAACAGAACATAAACTCTCGGGAGTGATGGATAAATTCACATTCTTAAAGAAACACAAACAGAACACTGAATGTTTATTCTGCTCAGTTCTGTGCTAAGCCCTTTTCAAACATTGTCTCATTCAATTCTTAGAACAATCCTATCAGGATGGCACTGTCATTGCTCAGCCTACAAGGGAAGGAATGGAAGAGTTAAGAAACCTGCCCAGGGTAACACAGCCAGTGAAAGCAGAGCTGAGATTCAAACCCAAGTCTGTCTGGTCCCAGAGCCCACAGCCTGCCTTCAGGCCCAGAGCCTGCTGCCTGAAGTTCAGAATTCTTCGTGTAACATGCAAGCTCTTCTCAGACAACTGTCTTTTTTTTTTTTTTTTTAATGACTTACTGTGATAAACCGAATTATCTCTATTACAAATAACGTTAAAGCAAAGATTTGATATCCAATACTCTCTGAATCCAGAAGAAAATGATGTTAGAATCTCCTCTCCTCAATAGACATCCTTCTCTTTCCCAGAACTGTGACGGCACAGTCACAGGCCTGTGAGAATGGCTGAAGGATGGGCCTCGAGAATCTTCCATCAGAAGGGTAATACTCACAAAAGAGCTTACAGATAGGAACCATCACTCTTCTTTTTTTTCCTTTCTTCTCTTTCTTTATTTTTATTTTTTGATGGCTCACACAGCAGACATTTATTTTATCACAGCTATAGAGGCTACAAGTCCATGATCAAGGTGTCAGAAATTTTAGTTTCTGGTCAGAGCTCTGGACCTGGCTTGTCAGCTGTCGCCTTTTTGCTATGTGCTGGGATGGGAGGAGGGAGACAGTTCTAATCATCTCTAATTGAGACTCCCACTCTTATGACTGCATATAACTTTTAAAATATTTATTGGGGTGACAGTAACAAAATTATACAGGTTTCAGGTACATTCTATAATACATCATCTCTGTATTATATTATGTGTGCTCACCACCCCAAGTCAAGTCTCCCTCCACCACCATTTATCTTCCCTTTACCTCCTTCACCCCCACCCCCTTTCCCTCTGGTCATCACCATACTATTATCTGTGTTTATGAGTTTCTCTTTTTCTGCTTAATTCCTTCCCTTTTACACCCAGCCCCACAACCCCCTGCCCTCTGTCAGATGGCACTGTCACTTTTTAAAAAATATATATTTTTGTTGATTTCAGAGAGGATGGGAGGGAGAGGAAGAGAGATAGAAACATCAATGGTGAGAGAGAATCATTGTTCGGCTGCCTCCTGCACGCCGCATGCTGGGGATCGAGCCCACAACCTGGGCATGTGATCTGACCGGGGATAGAACCATGACCTCCTGGTTCATAGGTTGACTCTCAACCACTGAGCCTTGCCAGCTGATCATCAAACCACCACTCTTGATACTGGTAATTCCACTTAGGATTAGTTTGCACTGGTAAGGTTGTCAAGATTTCAAATGGGGCAAAGCTTATTGAACTTTCATTTAACAGATATTTGAAATAAAAATAACGCAATTCAGGTGATAGCTCCATGCCACCAAAGCACAGAAGTCCTTTTACATAACATGCTACCTTGTTTTTTTTTTTTTTTAATATATTTTATTGATTTTTTTACAGAGAGGAAAGGAGAGGGACAGAGAGCTAGAAACATCGATGAGAGAGAAACATCGACCAGCTGCCTCCTGCACACCCCTTACCGGGGATGTGCCCGCAACCAATGTACATGCCCTTGACCGGAGTCGAACCTGGGACCTTTCAGTCCGCAGACCGACGCTCTATCCACTGAGCCAAACCGGTTTGGCGACATGCAACCTTGTTATATGAGATTCATGAACATCTTCTCTTCGGAAACTGCCAGCGTGTTTAGATAATTGATCGTGTGTGCTGCCCCCGGGTTCCTACTGACTGTCAATTAAGTGTGTTCTTAATGTTGCTGCATGGAAATCCCTACAAGCGAAGACAGATGACACGGTTGCTGGAGGGTGATAGGATTTGAAAAACATCCTGACAAATGCTTCTGGCAACTCACGGCAGAAAATTCGGATGTAAATCCCACTTTACATCAGCAGTGTAATATCTATCTTTGACAGTTCCTACTGCCTGATGGGAGGACCGTTGGAGAGAGCAGGTTGAATAAAATGCTGGGTTTTAACAAAAAATTAAAATCCTTATAATTAGGAATACCCAAAATTTCTTGATCACTTCATTCAAGTCTTGTGGAAGGCTGTGTGTTTGTTTTTGTGTTTGAGGAAAGCAGCAGGTACATGGCGAAAGCCGTGTTCTATGTATTTGGATGGGAGGATGCCTGAAGGTAGTGGCCGCTTCATTATTTCAGTGAATTGTTGCTTTATTAATGGGACGCACTGGTCTTCTCCTGTTTCAAATGATAGAGACCCCAATGACCCAGCCAGAGTGGACCCTGGGAAATGTGTTGGCTCCTGGAACCCACCTGCTGAAAGGCAGGGAGGACCAACCACAGGCCTGCCCCATTGGAGCTCTCTGCTTGGATGTTTCCCTCTGGAACCTTCCTGTCAGCTTCCTTCCCTCAGACCACTTCCTCCATGTTGGTTTACGTGGCTCATACCCTGGAGCTATAGCTAGAGAAGAAAAAGGCTCATTTCACAATTTGGACTTGATAAGTCCCCACATGGGAACGGGGTTGCCCCACTGGGACATCTGCCGATGGTCTGCAATCACATGGGCAAGAGCAGAAAAATCCTGATGTATACACCCTCCTCAAGGTCAATGCCATCACAGTAGCCAGGGGATTCATCTCTGTTGTCAGAAGAGGGAGAGGTTCCATAGAACAAAGATGATTTGGTATTGTAAAAAAAAAAAAGGAAAAATTACCATCTTCCCATAATATTGCTTATGATAACAGTAAACAATCATTAATGTGGTACTATATATAGGATATCCCCCCAAAAATGTATACACACACTTTGAATAATTATAAAGGCAGTGTTTATTAAATACTTTTCATTTTCAAAATTGAGCTACCAGCTGTTAAAGTGTGTATACATTTTGGGGGACACCTGAATATCTTTCTCTTTTTGGGGACCATATTGAATCAGGTTT
This sequence comes from Ia io, assembly GCA_025583905.1. Taxonomy (NCBI): domain Eukaryota; kingdom Metazoa; phylum Chordata; class Mammalia; order Chiroptera; family Vespertilionidae; genus Ia; species Ia io. The sequence continues at coordinate 79,831,783 of JAJQQW010000016.1, read as the reverse complement.
GGTCATCCCTAAGTTCACTATTGCTCACCTTCAAGGGGCATGACCTTGAGGTGTGCTAAAAGGAATATCGCATCTCCGGGTCTCTTTGTCTATAGATAATTTTACCCAAGATTCCCATTGACCTCATTAGAATTGTTTCCAACCATCAGGGAAAACTACAATCTTTTTTTAAAGTCATTTTTTAGTTTTCAATTGCAGTTGACACACAACATTATATCAGTTTCAGAAATACACCCCAGTGATTAGAGGTAATATAACTTACTAAGGAAACTGCACTCTTAACATTATAACGGTTACTTTTCCACCATGGGAAGCCACATTAAATTTTCAAAGATATTCTCCGTACAGATTGCAGCCAGGTTGCATGTGTTAAAACGATTGCTCAGGCAAATACATGTGTTTGGTAATTATGCAGCATTCCCTATTTATTTATGGAGCGTCACATTAAAGTTTAAACCAAGATTTATCATTGAGTATAGATAGCCCATGCATAGCAAACAGCAGTCGCCTCTTCAGTCTGGCTGTTGAGTGTTAAACAAATCCAGCTTTCAAAACCAGCTCTTTAGTATTTAAACACAAAGCTACCAAATTAAACATCACAGATCCTGCAATGCCTATTGCTCCCTCTGGCTAAGTAAGAGTCAGCTTGTGGAGCGAAATTTCACTGAATAGTTAATAGAAGAATCACCTAAGTTATTCATGATAAAAGGCTGGGTCTACTTTCCCTGTATTCCGGCATTTCTGATGCTGATTCTTGTTACGTGGCTGGATTCTGCAATAGAGTCTTGAGTCCACTGACATATCAGTTTGTGAAATTCTGTGAAAAATGAAAAGTAAAGGACAATTCAAAATTGAGATCTTGAAAAATGCCCAAATATTCTATTCCATCCTTCACTAAATGTGCCAAATCACCTGTTTTTCTTGCTGGAAACATGGAATCTGTGCAAAAGTCAGCGTGGCTCCTTAGAAAATCCAGCTGGAAAGAGAGGAGGTTCCTGGGCTGGGCGGGGCTCCAGGAAGGGGGAGTGAGCCCCTCACTCTGGCCCCACTGGCGGGAGGTGGGGACACACAGGTAATCACGCGCCTCCCGGTGCGTGGAGCGCAGAGTAAGCAGCGTGGCCGGGAAGATGCTAAGCAAGTGTGAGTCCGCACGCACAGCTGCAGCCGCCCCCACCCCCCGCCCCGCCCCGCCCCGAGCTCCAGGCTCATTCATCCAGGGGCTTGCTGCGAGTCTGGCAGATGCACACAGATCCATCACGTAGTCACACAGGCAGAGAGGCTCCGAGGGAAAACAAAGCAAAGGACAGGGGACAGAGGAGAAACATGCCCAAAACAGCTGGGGCAGGGCGGCCAGACAGGAGATCTCAGACCAGGTGGGACAAGTAAGATCATGTGTATTTTATGTTTCCTAGTGTATTATATTTAAACCACGTTAAAAAAGGCAAAATAATTTAATAACATATCTTACTTAACACCATGCTATATCCAAACTGACGTAACTTGACGCTGCCATCAGCATTAAGTGGCATCGAGGGGACGTTTTACGTTCCGTGTGTAATAGTATGTACTAAGTCATCACAGTGTCTGCTACGCTCACAGCATGTCTCAATCGGGCAGGCGAGGCCCTCTCCAAGCGCTCAGCAGCCCCGTGGACAGCACAGCTCCGGAAAAATAAACACGTGATCCTAACCCGTGCTAAGTGCTCAGGAGGTCCAGGCCCGAGGACAGAGGAAGGGAAAGCCTCTTTGAAAAGTAACACTTAAGCAGAAACCATAAGTGCGGCTGGGCACTGAGCTGGCAGAATACCCCCAAGCATTTTCCCAGCGAAAGGAGAGACATTGCAAAAGCTCTGGGAGAGGCAAGGGCCCGGGCATTGGAGAAGCCATTGAGCGGGCTGGCCAGCAGGGAGGCACCAGGTCGGGGAAGGTGTGTGTGCAGGGAGGGGTGTCTCAGGGGTCACCTGAGAGATGCAGATAATAGACACGTTCAGTTGGGAGCCAGAGAGAGGATTTTAACAAGATAACTTCCAGCCACTGGTCTGCATCCAGCCCTGCAGGACCAGCTCCACAGGCGGAATCGGGTCTCTGTCCCCTGACCCCCACAGCACAGGGGAGATCAGGGTCCGGACACCTGGCCTGGTGACGGGTTAATGACTGTCTTCCTCACTCATCTCGATCTCGCATGGACTAGTTTTGGAGATTTCATCTTCTCCGCATCTGAGACAACCTTGATGAAAACCATAAAATAGGGGGGGGCCCAGCTCAAAAGATCTAAAGTTGGCCTACTATTTTGAAACATGGTCTTCTTCCAGAAGTAATTTTTTTTTCAGAGTGAAATATACAACAAAGCATCACAGTGTGCATGAATAAATGGTGTCACTCCTGAATTCATTCCCAAGGGGAGCAGGGTTTCTAATAGAGCTTCATGGGAATAATGCAGTTCAGAGGCTACAGAAACTCTAAGTGACAGCACTGCAGTTAGCTAGTTATTAATCACAGGAAAGGAGCAAAGGGAAGGCCAGACATTGTAGGCATGCCACTCGGGCAGCTTCACCAGGAAGCTGCAACTTCGCACTCCCCAGGGAGCCACGGGCCCATCCCCTGAAGATCACTGGGGGAAGGGGTACAGCAAAGGGGTGAAAATGCATGCACCCTGAAGTTGGGGTGACTAGGGAAGGCACCTGTCAGTCACACCTAGGAACAGAGTTCATTGGCCAGAATGGGCATGGCCACTGCAAGCCCACAAAAATTTGGAAATAAACTGAGTGGCCAGATTATTAGGATCTCTGAATGTATAATAATCTGGCCACTCAGTGTATACAATCGCCTAAACAGAGGAATTCTCTCTCTTGGCTCTTGAATCGATCTTTGTGACTCCTGGCTCATAGGGTTCTCTTGTCCCTGGTTCCTTGTATTCCCCCACATAGCCCTGGCCATGGGGACCCCACAGGCAGTGGACCAATGGTCTGCAGCAGGGAGCACAAGCTAAGGCAGCCTGCGGCCGAATCGGACTGTCCCAACATGGAATGGAAACTCTGGACAACGATTCTAGCCCTCCTGAAGCCACATCTACACCCCTTTCATGGTGGGACAAGGGGAAATGGGACCTTGGGAACTCAGGGATGTAATTCCACAGAAATAAAAGTCACTCATTCTCCCACGCCAAGTCTCAGAACATTATTTTTTCTCTGGGTATCGTAAGAATTCCACTCCCACAAGCAACAGATGGGGACAAGGACCTCTCCCCACCAGGAGCAGAGGTATTCTATCCTTAGAGTTTTAGTTGTAAACGATGACCTTTCAGAAATGATGCTGCCATTATCTCTACACTGTCCCTTCAGATCGTAACTTCCCAGACTGCACTTGTACAAGCATTGTTTTCCTGGCTGTACATAACAACTGTTTACTTCTTTCATGTGTCCACTTTTTCATTACTATGCCAATCTCACTTTTTAAATTTAACATGCAATTTCAAAGCAGAAAGTCAACTGTAATTTCTAAATTAATTATGGGAATTATCCAACTCTTTCTTAAGCACTGACAGGGCCTGCAATATCCTAAACCTTTGAATGAGCCCCCATAAGCTTTGATTGTAATGAAAGGCTGTGGTTTTCCCCCGGTAGCTAATTAGTTTTATTCAGATAGCCACCTTTTGTTCATGAAACTAAAAGAGAAAATAAATGTGTTTGAACCAATGCGAGGACAGGGTGATAAGCTCCCTGTAAATACATTACTCTCTGGGTTCTGTTAATGGAATATTAGATGAAGGGTTAGAAGTCTATCCCTCTGAAAGTTCATTCCCTCCATCCCTTTCAAATATTTTGAATCTCAATTCTGACATGAACTAGATTAGTTGAATTATACTCCCTTCTGACTTGTCAGTTTCTGTTTTCATTTTTTTAAGAATATCATCATTAAATAGACTTACATGGGCTACCCAGAAACCAAGAGAAATTTCCAAGGTAGTCAGCATCCTCTCATGCATTACCAAACAGGGAACAACATTGATTTATCCACTGACAATTCCTCACCCAGCACCTATTATCTTTTGTAGAGAGAAACACACACACATACACACACACACACACACAGTGATTTCGGCTGACATAGACATCTAATGGTTGAGAAAGATAAACAAAAGTGTGTAGAAAAGATGTGCCTTCCCAAGCATGTTGGAATGCAAGCAACCCACCTCTTTCTGGTTATTGCTTTGCCAGCAGTCACCACTCAAATGCTAGCACCGTTGTTCATGGAGGGAAACCTGAACATTCACATTTCCCCAAGAAAACTTAAAATGGCTAAGTACGATTTTAAAGGACTAGCAGGAGGTGTGAAATAAAATCCGACCCAACCTTCTTCAATCATACTTAAACAGCAGAGATAATATTCTTTGATGGGAATTGGCCAAGAAATAGGATACTGCCACCACTAGCAATGTATTCTGATTTGTAAAAGCACCAGTGCTCAAGAGACCCGCTTTGTAACTTTTTTCAAACCTTATGCATTAATGTAAACGTAAGTTCCATTAAGTCGGCATCCTCTCATGCATCACCAAACAGGGACTCTCATGAAGCAAGTGTGGTATGAAGCCGCCAGCCATTGTCCTCTGCAAGGCGGTACTTTCTGCACTTGAAGTCAACACCTAAACTCCACCCAGCCCTCTCATCTGAGCCTGGAATGCTAACGGATCTCACGGATTTTATTGGCCAATGATTTTCCCCGATAATAAATGTCTCTCTTTAATGTGCAAGGGGAGACATTGTCTCATTATGGTCTGACAGTGTTAAAAACACTGAAAGGGTGACGATAGGGCCCTTATCTGTCAACATTTCACACGATCTTTCTCTCCAATTCTTGGGCTTTCATTGCATTTAGACTTTTGGTAGCTTCTTTTTTCATCTCAGACAATTATGGTTGCCCCGTGTCTCTCGCCCATGTGGGCGTCTGAGGATGAGGGTGGAGACAGATTCGTCTCCTTATCCTGACTTCCCCAGCTTTCCTTTTATGTAGCAGGAGATGAATTACCTAGGACAGAAGCTGGCCTGATGCTGGACTGGAGCTAGCTCCAACCTGGACAGGAAGCTCTGGACACTGGCTCTGATGTTAGTTCTACTGAAACCCCAGCTGCACTTCTTCTATGACTAGACTGAGGGAGATGGGACTTTGGGAACCTCGGGCTGCCATTCTGTGAAAAGAAAGCTTTCTACTAGAGCTCATTTTTCAGGTCAGCAAGCATGCATCCCACATATACTTTTAGATATATTTTTTCCAATAAGAGAGAATCCATTTTTATTTTTCTAAAGGACAGAACACCTAGCAGCTACCCCAAAGCTATTCCAATCTCCAACTCTGGGCACTGTGACTCTTACCAAGACGTAAATTGATCACACTGACCTCACAGCTGAGGTTGGCTTCAGCCATCTGTAATGTTTAGGCATTCCTCAGTAAACCTTTCAATTGCTTTCTGAAAGTGCTTGAGTCTGTTCCCACTTGCTACTCTAGTTTGAACAAGACTGAAATGCAAATCAAGGCTAGAGTTGAAAATCAAGGCTAGGTTGCCTATTCAACTGCCATTACTGCCCACTCAAAAGGAATTGACTCCGTTCTTTGCTAACAAAACAAAACCTAAACCAAACCTGGAAAGCTATATAGGTCCCTGGAGACCTAAGTGGTTTGTAGGGCTGCCCCTATCCTCTCCCTGGGTGAGAGAGAGAGAGAGAGAGATTGAGATGTTGAGATTTTGAGGAGACAGACACCAAATCTATCAGGCACCAGTGATCAGAGCAGGAAAACGGAAAGAAAGCAAGTCCTCGAGGACATCACTGCAGTGCTAACCAACCCGACTTCTTGTTCTGTGAGATAATAAATCGCAGGTTATTTCAAACCCTTTTAGTTAGGTTTTCCATGATCACAGCCCAAAGGTCCCTAATTTATAAAAAGCCTTTACTTGAGAAAAAAGACAAATTAAACTCAACCTGGGCAGAAATAGTAATAACCCTAATGGAGCTGCAGCTGTACTTGTAGCTGTGATTACAGGACTAGGTCTCCAGCCCGTGCAGTGCCCCGGGCCTCCAGCGACCCTCTCCCTTTCCATCTTCACAAAAGCCTTGTCAGACATGTGGACTGAGGAGCCACAGCGGGGAGCACAAGCTGAGCGGGCCTGATGCTGGCCTGGGCGCGGCTCCTGCCTGGCCAGGGAGCTCTGGACATGGCTCTGATTCTAGTTCCACTGAGGCCACAGCTACACTGCTAGACGGGACTGAGGGAGATGGGACTTTGGAAACCTAGGGGGTGTGTTTCCATGAAAATAAAGCTTTCTACTGTACCTCATCTTCCCGTGGGGGCCTCCAGCGGTACCCCAAGAACCCACCTCTACAAGCAACTGGGGGAGATGAGGGCCTCTCCTCACCGGTGACATTACCACCACTTGGTAGACGAGGAAAGCGAGCACAGACACAGGACAGACAGCTGGAAGAGCTGGGAAGCGCAGGGTTGGGGTTACAGGCGGCCAGCCCACAGGCTCCCCTCTCCCTGTGCTCTCCCTCCCTCTCAATCACTGCGAATCCAGGCACCCAGCCGCTCGGGCTTGTTGAATGAGTAATGCCTACCAGGTGCTTGTATTAGGTGGCACCACCATCTGTGACAACCCTGCTCTCCAATCACTGTGGATCCAGGAGATGAGGAGGAACTGATGGAAGAGTGAAGCCTACAGCCTGACTGGTGTGGCTCCGTGGTTGAGCGTCAACTATGAACCAGGGTTAGGTTCCCGGTCAGGATACATGCCCCGGTTGCTGGCTCCATCCCCAGTGGGGGATGTACAGGAGGCAGCCGATTGATGATTCTCTCTCCTCATGGATGTTTCTGTCTCTTTCTCCCTCTTCTTTCCTCTCTGAAACCAATAAACATATGTCTTAAAAAAAGAGAAGAGTGAAGCCTGCAGACAGGAAGGCCCCGTGGGGTGGGGTGACTCACAGGAGAGGAAGCAGCGGGGTCATTTTCCAGGAGGCTGATCTCCCAGTCCTGCCACTGGTATTTCACTATCTCTAAGTGTCAGAACTGTGAAAAGCAGGGCTTCCATGTCGCAGAGCATTTCCCATGTGAAATGTACAAACACTGTCCGACATGCCACTGGCCTCCCGAGGCTCCTGTGATTTCAGGCCCAGTTCCGGGTTCCCAGGGCCTCGGGGCTACGAGCTTAGAGGGGGTCCTTGTCCCATGGGATCCCAGCACTATCTGCTCTGTTGGGCTCCCTCAAGAGACCTTCTCCAGGCACTGCCTCTGGGAACCCCTCTCTAGGGCTGGTGGCCCAGACAGAGCAGTTTTCATGATTCTCCCTGACAAGGGACACGGAAGGCCTGTCTCCTCTGGTCCCCAGGAGCTACCCACCTGCCTGGGGAACCCGCAGGCCCAGGGCCAGGCTTCTGTTTACTGGTTTGCAGGGGAGGAGGGAAAATCAGGGGACAGGGTGGGGCTCTAAGGTGGAAGGAAGGGCAGGAGAATGAAGGGAGAGACTGGAGGGGAAGGAAAGGAGGCCGGATCAGGGAAGTAAAATCAGATTAAATGAAACTGCCCAAGGGTGTGGATACAAAGGAGTTACCGTGATAACGAATCATATGTGGTAATTACGTGTGGTAAAGGGACTAGAGGAAACTTGCGACTGAGGAAGGAATGTAGGCCACACACAGAGCTGTCGCCTCTTAGGAAAGGATGCAGATTTCCTTCTGCTATTTCCGAGGGCAGAAGAAAATGCCAAGAAGACACCTTGCAGCCACTGGAAGGGAAATTACAAATACCCATCGGAAAAGCAACCGGCTGTCTGTCTTGCCAGCAAATGTCCCACAACTTGAGGCAGTTACACACGTAGGTAGCTGCTTTTCAGGAGTCCTGCCCTGATCAAGTCCTTAAATCGGATGCCCAACCCCCTTTCTCCAGCCCCACAAGAGCATAGAGACTCCATTCCTGAAATCCCCCATGACAAGAGAATTTTAAGTGGAACAACTGAAAACCTTAATGGGATAAATGACGTTAGAATAACTAGGTCAGGCACAAAAGAGAATCTTAAAATGTTTTAAACATTTGCTAAAAGTAAGACAAAAGACCTCCATACACAGCAAATATACACTGAGTGGCCAGATTATTATGATATCTGAATGCATAATAATCTGGCCACTCAGTGTACTTCTCTTGAGTACCTCATTTATTTGATATCAAAGATACTATAAATTGTGCACCTGATCAGTTTTCCCCTTTGCACTGGCTGATAGAAAGCTCAGGGTAAATAGGTGGTTGATCTCCAGCAAAAGTCTAGAGATCTTTTGGTACCCATTTGAGATACAAGTACACTGAGTGGCCAGATTATTATGCGTTCAGAGATCATCATAATCTGGCCACTCAGTGTAGATGCTATCAGCAATTTTTACTTAACTTAAATCATAATAATTGGTCCTGAGATGCAATTTTCATACGATCCCATCCCTGGCTCAGGATCTTCCTTTTATTCGTGATCAAAGAAATGTTTTAAATCAATTGCGCTTTGTTGTGGAACGATGCCCTGTGAGAGTCATTTTCTTCCACACGACGTCCCTCTAGTCTCTTCTTCCCTCCCAGAGATCAATCTCTTTCTAATTTTGTGATTCAAGTTATCAATGTCTGTCTCCCAAGCCCAAATCTACCGCACGGCTGCAGGATAGCGGCATGTCACAGAGAGCATGCTTGTGTCATCAATCAGACACACCAGAGGATTCGAGAATGCAGCAGGGCTCTCGGATTTGACTCCACCAGCTCCTTCTGCAGGACCCCTGGCTCAGCTCCACCACGAGGAGGCTGAGACCCATGGCCCCCCCGTCCCTCCGTGCTCTCTCTGGAAGCCACTGCAACAGATCCCCATTGCTGCTTAACCTGGTGCCCAAGCCCCATTCTCATCTCCCGAATTCCAGTGCCCACTTTTTCTAATTATCTTCCATGGCGGCCAGTCAATATTTGTTCATTCTCTGAATGAAATTCTCAATATTACTGAACAAGTATCGGAAAGTAACCCTGGCTATGCTAGACTTTGGCTTTAGTGAAATTCATGGTCCGAAAGAATTAATGTATATGCTTTCCCAAGGAGACACATCTCCAGTATGTTCTTCATTATGATTAAAAAAAACCCACATTAACTGTGGATTATAATTAACTTTATAATAAGACAGTTGCTTCTCTTTAAAAATAAATTTAGTGTGAGTTAAATGGCAACTCACACTTGTTCCTTTATATTGACTGAGAATAAGAGACTGGGAGAAAAATGACAAGTCAAAAATATTTTTTCATGATTTTAGAATGGTAATATGGAGCTCAGAGTGTAGACTGCAGAATCCCCTCCCCACCACCAGGGAACCAGAGGCAGCACTTCAGCAGCTGGCATTTTAAGAGGCTACTATGAAATGTACAACTATTCACACCAACTTGGAGAAATAGTCTCTAATAGCCCCTCATCAGTTCAGGTAAGGTTCCACCCCCAAATGAGTTCAGATCAGGAGAGTTTTGCTGGTAAATAGGTAAAAACCAACCAATTGACCAACCAACCAATCCTCAAAGGAATCAGTGATGGGACAATCTGGACTTGGGAACTGTGGGTAGGATGCTGAGGACCTGCCCCGTGAAAAGGGGAATGGATGTGCAGAGAGGCGAGAGAAGGCTTTACAGAAAGGGAAGCAGGCAGGAAGGGAAGCGCAGCAAAGGCATGAGCTGATTGAGGAATGCATGAATGGTTGTTCCTCATCTCTGAAAGGGAGGAAAGTGCAACAACGTGGAGAAGAGGGAACCTCTGGGCCCGTTCGCCCACCGTAAGGCCCGAGTACAGAACTGACTAGGATGTTATAGAGGAGAAAAGGCCAGACGTGGTGCTAATGTCTCCTATCACTCTCACTTCCTCCTCATTAACACTATGTGACTGTGGAGAAGTGAAACTTCCCTGGATTTCTCAGTGCTCTTGTGAAAAGCCCTCACTTCCGGAGACTTCTTTTCCTGGACAAGCAGACAAAAGTCATGTTTTCCTCCTCCTGCTCCTGTGGAGTGGCCAGTGCTCACGCAGGACAATGGACCTCACTTCACCACATTGCCGGAGGGTAAGGACTAGGGAAAGAGGAGCCGAAGCACTCATTTACAGCAAAGCAATAAGAAATCTGTTTATGACTTAGTGTACATTCTGGATAAAATTAATAAAAATGAATGTGAAATATCAAACAGTGAGATAAATTCGTCATACAGGTGAGAAGACAGACTGGCATATAAAGAAGTTTAAGTTAACAGGCCAAACAATGTTGACCTAGAACACGTTCTTCCAAATAGTTGGGGTGACCATCCATCCATGTTCACTCGGAACAGTTCCCATTTGCACCCACATTCCTGGGGTAATTACTAAATGTGCCCCCTTCTCACAATCAACATGTCCAGGTTTGGAGAACCCATCAATGTGGGTGGTCACACTTTCTATAGCTGATCCTGAATTTACTGTGTCTGCTCTTGTCAAACCCAAATCTTATCATCTTTTGAGTTTCTTATGGGCTCAGGGTATCCAATCCATCTCTGTTGTTGTTTCCAGTCATGGCTTTCATCTTACATGCTGAAGTGGCCTTAGGGAACAAGGCCACAGCTTTTAAATGTGACTCCTTTTGAAAGAAAGAACGGAACCACATAGACATACATCAGAATGCTCTCCAAGTATGACTTCTTCCCGAGGAAGAGAGAAATGGAATTCTCCTGAAAGTACTGTTTGACTATCAGGCTCACATGTTTCTTCCTCGGTTCCTAGAAGAGTGTTGACCTGTGGCATCACTAGAAAACCATTTAACTTCTCTTCACTTGTGGCGAAGTCTCAGAATTCCGCTCAGAGCGGTTCCCAAGTCATATCTGAGAGTCGGTGATGGTTAAAGCGCTACAAGTGCTGCCCCTGCACATGGAGCTTCAGCGACAGCAAGCCATCTCACCTCCAAACACTGTCTCTGCTGAACCCCAGTGGAGAGCCCTTGCAACCAATAAGCAGGTGTCTTGTCTGCTCCGTGTGGACGATTTAAAAAGGAATTAATGGCTGTAGACACAGAATTGAACCTGAAGCCAAGTTCACAACTTACACAAGCAGGGAGGTCCCCTGTCTCAACTGCTTTAAGGACCAAGTGGCCATGCAAACTTTCCCCTGATCCTAAAAATATTTTGGTGACTTCAGGGTAGATCTGCACTGTCTAGTGCAAGAACCATGGGTTGTGTGGCTACTTAAATTTTAAATAATGAAAATGAAATAAAATTAAACACTTAGTTCCTCAGTTTCACCAGCCCCCTTTCTGATGCTCGGTGACCACAGGAAGCTGGTGATTACAGTATCAGGCAGCACAAATATAGACCCTTTCTGTCATTGCGGAAAGTGCGCGTGGTCAGCGATGGGTAGATGGATACAGAGGAAAGACGGTTAGGATAGTTCAGCTCAGCTAACGGATCTAGAGCAATACATCATCTTTCTTGTGATTAGCAAATGAATGCTACACTGTGAAGTTGAATCACGGAATCACTGACGTATTGGAGTCCACATATTTATAGAGCAACTATTATTGATAGGCAATAAAGAATTAAAGAAAGAAAAATGTTGCAGCTCAGGGTAGCCGACCTGAAGAGCTGGCTGTGGACAGGCCTGTGTGGGTTGTGGCATGAGAAGAAACTGCTAAGCATAAAGGGAATGGTTCCAGCACATGCAGGGCACCAGGGAGAATGAGCCACTTCCGATCAGCCAGGCTTCTGGGAGAGGGCTCAGAAGAGGAAAACATTCATTCATTCATTCACTCAGTCATTCATTCACAAGGACTCTTGAGGAGGGCAGGGCACATCTGCCAGTTCTGTAGGGTGCAGTTAGGGTCTCGCCCACGATTACCGGAAGATAACCGGTCGGTAGGAGGCTGTACCAGGACGAGAGCGAGGCTGCTGCCTGGCTTCCTTTTCTGCTGGACAGCAACGTACAGCCTGAACATTGTAGACTTACAGAGTTGGAGAAAGAACTGTAAATGGGAGTAGAAAAACATTAGCTTTATTGAGCACTTTTTCATTAAGGGGAGTTTTCTTTCGTAAGAACACAACTTGAAGTTTCCATTTTCTCCTATTCTAAAATTTCCATTAAGTCTAGAGGTTTGAGGGAAAATATCCCCCCAAATGTTTACGATGCTTCTGCAGGCCATGCCGCTATGACAATGCGGTGCGTGCAGGGAGCAGTGCTGGCGCGTTCCGAAGGGGATCATCGGAGGGCGTCCGGCGTGGGTTCCAGGCCTGGCGGGGAGGGGCGCATGGGGAGGCACCGCCACTTGGAGCCCTTCCAGCCTGGCATATGGCTGCGGTGCCCTTGCAAGCGCCAAAGGCAGCCTGGGCCTTGCACCGCTCTGAGCATTGTATAGGCTCTTCCTTCGTGGAGTCGCCTCTTAAAAGACTCCACTTCATCTGATACAGAGGGTGAGAGGAAAACACACTTTGGAAATGCATATTCCTGGTAATATCATCTTTTTTGAAGGACACAAGGCTGTTTCTGTCGCAAAGCTGATAGTCATTTTAAACCATAACCGTTGGAGTGCCAAGTACAGAAGCAGAATAACAGCTCTTTATCCCAACGCCTAGCGAGGGGCAGGCCCGTGATGCTGGCTTGTGGCACACTCTGTGGAAACGGTTCTACAGTTCTGCTTTATGGCCTCAGGGTGTCTGTGCTTTATCTGCTCCCTCCAGGCTCAGAGATCCCCGCCCGGAGTGTAAAGCAGACAGATAACAGCGGCCCTGGTCACACAGGGACCGTAGATCTCTACCAAAGGAGCCAGAGACAAGGCAAGACCTGCTCAGTAGGAGCGCCGGTAACTAATCTGCAGTCGGCCCTCTGACCCCCGGCCCTCTGACCCCCGGCCCACCACTCTGCCCTCTCCCCTCCTCCCTCAGCTCCAGCCACCTGGCCTTGCTGCTGCTCGAACAGGACAAGTTCCTCAGCTTCAGAATGGGCACACTTGTGCGTCCCTCACCCCCACATACTTTTCTCTTTGGCCTTTCAAACCACAATGCACTTTCCGAGAGAACTTCCCTCACCACCGCGTCCCTCTCTGCGGCTTATCCTGCACCCTTCCTTCACAGCATTTAGCACCCCAACTGCCTCCTCTCCCAGGCGACGTGAGCTGCAGGAAGCCGCCTTCCAGGCCCATCTGTCCCAGGCTGCAAGAGAGCGGCCCATGGGCCGCAGGTACCAAATACTTGGCGCATGAGCTGATGGAATGAGTGATATTTATCACATTCACTTTGCCTGCTTTGTGTCTTAGGGTGAACGTTTATCTTTCCTGTCCTGCCTTAGGACAACTCAGAAATGCAAGCTTACGGGGCACTTGGGAAAGGGGAAGGAAGCTATGTAGTTCTGTCTTTGTCTATTTCATTCAGAGGGATGGTGGAACTCCAGGTGAGCTCCTTTGCCTAAGGCTATGTGGAAATGGGTGGAGGGGGGATTTCTGGGCTCAGAGGAAGGACTATTTGTACATAATGATCGATTTGAAGGTGGATATTAGCCTCTCTTTCCTTGGGAGGTGTGGCTGCCATCTCTGCTTCTCCAGAAAGAGTAAGGAAGTATTTGGGATGCTTAACTTTTCCATCCCTCCAGGGCCCCTTTATACTGAACTAAGGATTAGAGTCACAAATTCAAACAGTATCAACAAGGTGATAGGACCCCCATGGATACGAGTTCTCGACCCAGATTATAAAGATTTCTGGTTCTCCTTTCCCCGGGCCCTGGGACTGCCAAGGATGAGTACATCTCATCATCTTTTGAAACAGTGCCTTGTTAAATGTATCCAAAGTCCTTCCGTGCTGCCTACTCCGGATTTATTCTCCAGGAGCGTTTTTATTTTTAGCTTTGTTTCTTGCAACTGAGAAGTCTAGTTCACTCCCCAAGGAAACATAGCAGCCTTTTCCCTGGGAATGACACCTGGAAACATCTGTCCTGAGTGAGCCGCCTCTGGTGCGGGGTGTGCGGCAGATTCGGCAACACGTTTCCAGGGCCTTGCCTGACTTTCAGAGGGACCATGCGGAGTGCAGTGTATGGTACCTCTGTCACACATTACAGCGATGTGAGCCATGCTTGTGCTGAGAGACACATGATTTTTGATCTCTCCCCTAGCAAGAAATTACATCCCGTAACATGTGCTTGGTAATTACAGATCTTCGCGTGGGCACCGGTGCCATATGCACGCCGCACCCCGGGGGCACCGTTTCAAGGTTGCAGAGGCACGGTTTGTAGGTGAATCATTCCTAATCGCCTGGCAGCCTTGTATGTCATAATTGGCTCTGCGTGGTATTTCTGTAACAAACTTTCAAGTTGCTAAGTGATTAAAAAAAAAATATATATATATATATATATTTTATATATATATATATATATATATATATATATATATATATATATCCTATATAATAGAGAGGTAATATACAAATTGACCATCACACTCTCGTACAAGATGGTCACTCCCATGTGGTCACAAGATGGCCGCTACAAGATGGCCGGCAGGGGAGGGCAGTTGGGGGCAATTGGGCCGGCAGGGGAGCAGTTAGGTGTTGATCAGGCTGGCAGAGGAGTGGTTAGGGGGTGATCAGGCAGGCAGGCAGAAGCAGTTAGGGCCATTCAGGCAGACAGGCGAGCGGTTGGGAGCCAGCAGTCCCGAATTGTGAGAGGGATCCCAGATTGGAGAGGGTGCAGGCTGGTTGAGGGACACCTCCCCACCCCCAGTGCATGAATTTTGTGCACTGGGCCTCTAGTATGGCCTCTAGTATATATATATATATATTATATATATATATATATATATATAGTGTATATTATATATAGCCATATTTTTATTTTTTAAGAACTAGCACCAAATGTCACACCTTCCTTAGAGGTGGAGCTGGGAAGGAGAGCAAAAATAATGCTAAGCAAACATCTTTTGTGAGTTGTACAGTAGAGAAATCTTGTAAGAGTCATGAGGACACGTGAACATTTTTGTACTTGCCAACCAGGGCAATTTGCTTTTTGAATGATAAAGCATCAGATGAGGTGCAGGGGCTCAGATATCTTTATTTATTTAGTCCTACATGGTCATATTATGAGCATGAGGATTCATTCATTCATATTTTTATTTTTAAATTTAATCCTCACTGTGACCATGCAAAGTATGTGTTATACTAAAAACAGAATAGTAAATAGCTGAGAGCATAAGCTCTCAGTGTGAGAGTTTGACAAGTCTAGCTTAAAATTATGGCTCTGCTACTCTCTAGCTATGTGAGCCCCCAAATCACTTAACTTTTCTATACCTCAGTTTCCTCATCTGTGCAATGAGGACAATGACAGAACCTCCTCAATGAATTGTTAGGGTTTAATGAGAATACTAAGAACAGTATTTGACACATGATAATTATTCAGTACTAGAGGCCCAGTGCATGAAATTCATGCACTCGGGGGGGGGGGGTGGCATCCCTCAGCCCAGACTGCACCCTCTTGCAGTCCAGGAGCCCTCAGGGGATGTCCAACTGATGGCTTAAGCCTGCTCCCTAAGTGGGCCTAAGCCATTAGTTGGACATCCTTAGCGCTGCCACGGAGGCGGGAGAGGCTCCCACTACCGCTGCTGCGCTAGCCAGCCATAAGCCGGGCTTCTGGTCCCTGCAGAAGGTCCCTGCATTGAGCATCTGCCCCCTGGTGGTCAGTGCGGGTCATAGTGACCGGTCAATCTGTTGTTCGGTCTATTTGCATATTAGCCTTTTATTATATAGGATTACCCATTATTCCTACGATAATTATTTTACAGATGAGATGACAGATTTAGAGAGGTAATGTAATATAATTCACTCAAGATTCCATTGTTAGCAAGTGGTAGAAGTGGGATTTGAATCCAAGTGTCTCTGACTGTAGTGGTCATGTGTTTAAATTTGTGTTACAGCACAGAGAAGATGAGAGTAGAAAACTAGTTATTCTTATAGGATGATTGTGAGGGTCACCTGCAATACTGAATGTGAATCCGTATTGTCAAGTGTAGACAACTTGGTGCAAAGGTGAGCTATTTTGATTGAGTAGATTTTACAATCTATGCTGACCCTAAAACGAGCCTGGGAACTGCCATGGCAGAAATTCACCAGATCCATTTCCTTGTCCTCCCAGGCACACAGGTAGACTGCAGTTGCCACCCTTTCTTGCATTAGGTGTGCCATGTAACTAAGGCCTGGCCACTGGAGTGTGGGTAGGAATGTTGAGCATCATTTCCAGGTATGGCACACGAAATCTTCTACGTGTAATATTCTTTGTCTCCTTTCCACCTTCTGCTGGGTGGAAACAAGTTGAGCTCCCAGGCCACTTTCAGACTATACTTAGACAGTGGGAATCCATATGAAGGGAGGAAGCTGAGTCTTTGAATCACTGCTCTGGGAAGGGCCACCCCATTCAGAACCCCCACTCTGGAAGTCATTTGAAGAAGAAACATATTTCTATTGTGTTTGGAAACAAATATTTTGGGATTTATCTGTTATAGCAGCTGGTGTTACCTTTGTTGGTCCAATTACCCAGCACCAACCTCCTGGGATAGATAAGTAGGACGTTACTCATCTGGGACACATGAGATGTCAGAGCAACTTCTTTTACTCGATAGCATCTACACAATCCCTTCAGGTACACTGTTGGGATACACGTTTCACCTTGCCATCCTATGCTTTATAAATACTTGAAACATATCTTTAAACATTGATTCATAGTCAGGAAGGATTTTAAGTCACCTAATTTATCATGAGTTTGTGTCCCAGGAACAGCATCCCTATGTGGTTCAACAGTAACCTCACTATTGGATTGTTCTGCTATGAAGTCACATCCATCATTCATTCTAGGGAGCACAAGGTAGAGAACAGGAATTCAAGGCACATGATCCCTGCTCACACCCAAAGGCAGGTGTGTTTTGGTCCATCCTTGTTTCTGCTTTAAGTAAATTTTAATTGATGCAGGTATTCTCAAGCATTCCACCCCAGCACTCCCCATTGTCACTTGCTGCTCCTCCACACCTCTGTGTTACTTATCTGGTCCCTGAGGCATTTGAGTTTGTGTCCCCTGGTTGGCCTTGAGATCAAAGGACTAGGTTCAATCCCCAAATCTCTACCTTTCCTAGTTTTGTGACCATAACCAAGTTATGTAATACTAGAAGCCCGGTGCATGAAATTCGTGCACGGAGGGGGGTTGTCCCTCAGCCCAGCCTGTACCCTCTCCAATCTGGGACTCCTGGAGGGATGTCCGACTACCCGTTTAGGCCCGATCCTGGGGGAGTCGGACATCCCTCTCACAATCCAGGACTGCTGACTCCCAACTGCTTGCCTGCCTGCCTTCCTGATTGCCCCTAACCGCTTCTGCCTGCCAGCCTGATCACCCCCTAACCACTCCGCTGCCAGCCTGGTTGATGCTGAACTGCTCCCCTGCCAGCCTGTTTGCCCCCAACTTCCCTCCTCTGCTGGCCTGGTCACCCCTAACTGTCCTCTCCTGCAGGGTTGATCACCTCCAACTGCCCTCCCTTGCAAGCCTGGTCCCTCTCAACTGCCCTCCTTTGCAGGCCTGGTCCCTCACAACTGCCTTCCCTTGCAGGCCGGGTGCCTCCCAACTGCCCTCTCCTGCTGGCCATCTTGTGGTGGCCATCTTGTGTCTACATGGGGGCAGGATCTTTGACCACATGGGGGCAGCCATATTGTGTGTTGGATTGATGGTCAATCTGCATATTACTCTTTTATTAGATAGGATAGAGGCCTGGTGCACGGGTGGGGGCCAGCTGGTTTGCCCTGAAGGGTGTCCCGGATCAGGGTGGGGGTTCCCTTGGGGCGGGGGTGGCCTGGGCGAGGGGCCTATGGTGGTTTGCAGGCCGGCCACACCCCCTGGCGACCCAAGTGGAGGCCCTAGTATCTGGAATTTATTTTCCTTCTACAATTGAAACTTTGTAGCCTGGAGTGGAGCCAAGCCTGCTGCTCCCACCGGGGCGGCAGCCATTTCTGTGGCAGTTAATTCACCTTCTACAATTGAAACTTTGTTGCCTTAAGCGGGTGGGCCCCGCCAGGGTGTGTGGAAAGCTTTGCTTCCCCTGTTGCCGCCGGCAACCCTGGCTTGCTCTCTCAAGCTCTGTTCTGCCGCCATTTGTTTGAATTTGTTTACCTTCTATAATTGAAACTTTGTAGCTTGAGTGGAGGCTTAGGCCTGCAACGGCTATGGAAAGCTTGGCTTCCTCTGTTACCTGGGAAACCTTGCTCTCTGTGGCTGTAGCCATCTTGGTTTGGGTTAATTTGCATACTCTCCCTGATTGGCTGGTGGGCGTGGCTTGGCTTGTGGGCATGGCTTATGTAGCAGAGTGATGGTTAATTTGCATATTACCATTTTATTAGAGAGGCTTTTTAAATTTTCTCATCTATAAAATGGGTTTAGGAATTTTGGCCTCTTTCATGGACAATATCTAAGACACATAAATGAGATAAGGTGCTATAGAGACTTAAGGTGTGAGAATTGTTACTATCATCACACAAAATATTATTACATTTTTTTCCATGAGAAAAATCATTGAGGTATTTGAAGAAAATGAGAATGTCATTTCTGAGGCTTTTCCTCTTGAGTCTAAAACGTTCCATTTCTTTCAATTACTCTCTGAGTGACATTATTTCAATGCCACCTATAGTTCTAAGCCAGGCTTATAGCATAAATGTGTGTAGTAGGCTCAGCGTGGATGATGGCAGAGAGAAATGCCATGCCCAATACAGAGACAGGAGCCAATGTTCAGTTGATTGTTAGCAGGTGGCAATATTCAGTTGGCCAGGTCTTGCAATTTCTGAAATGTAGTAGGCAATCAGGATTTATAGGTAAAATCTCACAATTTTTAAATGTTAAAAATTAATTCCTTTTTTGACATTGATCTGCAGGCCTCTAGTCTCAAATTTCCAGTCCTTGATACACACATATTTTGGAGTCTATGTGCAGAAATTCATCCATATATGGATGGTCGACAATTCTAAAACGATTTATCAACTTTCAACATGGTCAATTTTTCTCAAATTCTCACCTGGGGATATGTTTTTATTGATCTTAAAGAGAGAGGAAGGAAGAGGGAGAGAAACACTGACCTGCGAGAGAAACAGCCATCAGTTGCCTCCTGTACGCACCCTGGCCACTGGGGATTGGACCTGCAACCTAGGAATGTGCCCTGACTGGGAAGTGAACCCCAACCTTTTGGTATACAGGATGATGCACCAACCAACTGAGCCACCCAACCAGGGCTCAAAAATTTTTGAAGATAAATTCTAATAAGAGTGGAGATTGGTAAAATATGCCTTTCTCCTATGAGAGGGAATAAGACAAGCAGATCAGTTTTGGAAGATCTAGAACGGAAAATGATTCCCCTAAAACTACCCATGCCTCAGGCTTACTGGTAGTAGTAGTCCAAGAATACAAAGCAGCTCCTAAAATCTCTGGGAGAACTCCTTGCCCGTGCCTCAAACATCTCTGTAGTTGAATTAGAATTCATGACTGAGTTAGAATCTATAACTATTTGTATTTAAAACAAAAAGACCCCCAACAGATTATGGTGATAATTCCAGTTGGAAAACCACTGAAATAAAGGAGAGACAATGAGTTCTGGGGCCAGATGGAGACTGGGCTCCCATCTTGGTCCTACTTCATGACTTAGCTATGAGATTCTGGGCAAATGTTCACTTCTCTGAGCCTCAGCCTTCCCAACTGTATACTAAGGATAGCAGCCTATCTTATAAGGAGGTCTTGTTGGGAAGTTCAAATCATATAACATGTAAATCACTTATAGTGTCTGGCACATGGGAGGCCTTCAATAGATAATGACTGTAGTCATTGCCACTGTTGTCATCATCACCATCATTTTACTGGCTGGAGATACTCCCCAGAAGTCCCTCTTGCATAGCATCACAACGTCATGGAGAACAAATGGGTATGAGAGGCCCAAGTCATCTTCACCGTGCTCTACCCGGAACGTAATTATGGTGAAAAATCAGACTGACTGCATGAGTATGAGAGAATTACATAGGCAAGAAGTCAACGCTTCAGCAAAACTCAGTGCTTTCTCTCAAAGGGAAAATTAGAAGTAACTAGAAACCAAAAATTCACATATAAAAAGCCCTAAATATTTAAATTATCTCACCCAGTGGACATATGCCAGACCATCATATAATTTCAGCAATTTGATCCCATTTAGGAGATTTAATGACCTTACTTTAAAAATCATATGAAAATTAAATTCAATAAAAATTAATGGATGCTCATATCTTCCTAACTTAATGAGAAAACTAAGATTTAGCTATAAAGGTCTCCAATTTGATTTAAAGTATATATGGCTCCACAGGAAAGTGGAGAAGAAGTAAAAAATCTCTTAGTCTTAGGAAGAGGTAGGCACTTAAATTTAGAGACTAAATGAGAGCTAAGGGAAATCCATTTCTTTAATTAGAATCTCATCAAAAGCATGTTAGTCAGATGATAGCAGCACTTGAAGGATTTAGATCTTTACATACTAAAATACAGGATCAATAAAGCCACAGGATTATTCAGTAACAATTTATGTGAAGATGATATCCAAGCATGATCAAACAATAGCCAGGAAGAAATTTTTCAAAGAAAAAAGTTCATCTGTCATTTGTTTCATTGATTATTAATACAGGGATATTAAATATTCAGATGGTAATGCAAAGTAATCCCCTAAAATGTAAATGTTTAATTGCCATTCAATTAAAAACTAAAATTGCTCAGCTGGCATGGCTCAGTGGTTGAGCACTGACCTAAGAACCAGGAGGTCACGATTCGATTCCTTTCAGGGCACATGCCTGAGTTGCGGGCTCCATCTCCAGTGTGGGGTGTGTAGGAGGCAGCTGATCGATGATTCTCTCTCATCATTGATGTTTCTCTCTCTCTCTCTTCTTCTATCCCTCTCCCTTCTTCTCTGAAATCCACAAAAATATATTTTAAAAGAACACAAAAAA
Organism: Ia io; assembly: GCA_025583905.1. Lineage (NCBI taxonomy): Eukaryota > Metazoa > Chordata > Mammalia > Chiroptera > Vespertilionidae > Ia > Ia io. The sequence continues at coordinate 79,810,766 of JAJQQW010000016.1, read as the reverse complement.
CTAAATGGTCAAAGGTAAAATAAAATAAAAAATAAAGAAACTAAATGGTCAGAGGTCTGGAAGAGAAACTGCAGACTGACATGGCAGTGATGACTTCTCAGGAAAATGTGCTCTGGGCACAACCTATCAGTGGTTTAAGCTTCAAAATCAAAACAGTAATCTCTGAAGCTTCCATGTTTAGCAACTTGGAAGTGTGTGTGAAGCTACATGAGCAAACTTAGCTTACCAGCTGAGGTGTGAATAGTCCAAAACATAAAGAATGACTCAAATTTATTCTATCACAACATAAAACCGAGAGTAAGTTTGCATGCTTTATTAGTTTATATTTTTGTCAGTTATTTTGAGATATTTTTGCCATATATCTTCATTGAGGTCTAACTTACTAAGCACGAACACTTAGTAAGTCCCTCTAAAAAAATTGCTCTCTAACTTTCATGGTGGAAGAACTATATTAAAACCTCTTTATTCAGTGAATTTAGTTAAAATAATATTCCTGGACAAATAAAGGACTCCTATGGTGATATGTATATAAAACTCTAATTGAAGTCTTAGAGTAGGCTCTGGCATGGCCTCAATGAAAGTATTTTATTGCTATTAAAACTATGCAAACAACAAAGGCTCCTATCTTTTTTGGGCTTCAGCCTATAGGAATTAAGAGTTGTCGTAAAGAGAAGACTATCAATTGGCATAAAGCCTTCTTAGCACAGTGAGCTTAAAGCTGATAACTTGGCAGTCTTTGAAAAGAAATGGCCTCTGACTGTGAATAATAATGAGGAATGGACGAAGAGAGTGGAGAAGGTAAGATGATGCAAGTACAATTGCTCATCGTGTAATACAAGCGGGCGAGAAAATCAGCTCATTCTTATAAAAGTTCTTGTGAACCTATTGAGATAAATTACATTTGCAAGGACTTCTGGGAAGATGCTGACATGGAGGTGCCAGGAATGCTGTCCAACTACTACTCAGCACTAATTTTCTAAAGAGCAATACGTTCAAGAATGCATTTCCTGTCTGTTAATAGATTCCTTACAATTTCTCTCCATTTAGGCTAGATTTACTTACTTTAATTTAATTTATAAGAAGTTTGATGTTCAATGTACAAAACCAAATATTAAAAACTGCTTGAAATCATTAGAGAATGACCAAAACCAGGCAGAAACTGAAGTGTGTTAATCTTTTTGTAATTGAGGTATAATTGACATATAGAATTATATTAGTTTCAGGTATACAACACAATCATTTGATACTTTCATATATTGTAAAATGATCGCCTTAAGTCTAGTTAATATTTGTCACCATACATAGTTCAAAATATTTTTTCCTGGGATGAGAACTTTTAAGATATACTCTTTTAGCAACTTTCAAATATGCAATTCATTATTATTAACTACTGGAGGCCCGATGCATGAAACTCGTGCAAGAACAGGCCTTCCTTCCCCCGGCTGCCAACACGGGCTTCCCTCTGGCAACTGGGACCCGGGTTTCCCTAGCAGCCCAGGCTTCGTCTGGAAGGACTTCCGGTTTAATTAGCATATTACGCTTTTATTATTATAGCTAGTCATCATGTTCTACATTATATTGCCATTACCTATTTATTTTACAACTGGAAATTTGTATCCTTGAACTCCCTTTTTGACCCATTTCATTCACCCCAACCTCTACCTCTGGAAACCACAAATTTGTTTTCAGTATCTATGAGCATTTCTGTTTTGTTTTATTTTTAGATTCCACATATAAGTGAGATCACATGGTATTTGTCTCTCATTGTCTGACTTATTTCACTCAGCATAATGCCCTCGAGTTCCATCCATATTGTCACAAATGGTAAGATTTCCCTCTTTTGTGTGGCTGAATATTATTCTACTGTGTGTGTATATGTCACATTTTCTTTATCTAATAGATGGAATTAGCTTGTTTCTATACTTGGCTTTTGTAAATAATGCTGCAAGGAACATGGGGGTGCAGACACCTTTATGAATGAGTGTTTTTGTTTTCTTCAGATAAAGACCCAGGAGTGGAACTGAGGTATCATCTGGTAATTCTGTTTTAAATATTTTGAGGATCCTCCCTATTCGTTTCCAAAGTGGCTATACCAATTTACATTCCCACCACCAGTGCACGAGGTTCTTTTTTCTCCACATCCTCTTCAACACTGGCTATATCTTGTCTTTCTGAGAACAGCTATTCTAACAGGTGTGAAGTGGTATCTCATTTGTGGTTTTAATTTGCATTTCTCTGATGAATGTCATATTGAGTACCTTTGGAGTAAGTAGTATTTCATTCTCCAAAATGGGTGATGGGGATATATGATGGGTGAGCATTCATACTCAGGAGATGGTTGGGATTTTCTCATTCCAAATGTGATTATTATTTTATTTTTTTAAATATATTTTATTGATTTTTTACAGAGAGGAAGGGAGAGGGATAGAAAGCTAGAAACATCGATGAGAGAGAAACATCGACCAGCTGCCTCGAGCACGCCCCCGACCGGGGATGTGCCCGCAACCAATGTACATGCCCTTGACCGGAATCGAGCCTGGGACCTTTCAGTCCGCAGACCGATGCTCTATCCACTGAGCCAAACCGGTTTTGGCTCAAATGTGATCATTTTTTAACCTCTGTATGAGAAAAACGACCATGACATGATATTTCTCAAAGCCGTGAAACCTAAGCGTAAGAGATCGTCATTAAGCCATCAGGGGCCGCAGCACAGACTTTGTTTCAGGACCCGTTGCAAAGGCATTTCCGGGAGCAGCTGGGCTTCCCAGCCTGACGGTGAGAGCGCTTCCGTGAGGAAGAAGAAACCTAAGAGACGTTTCATCTGGAAGAAAGGCTCAGACGTCAAGAACATCTGACCCTTGGAAACGGCAGCATGTGGTGGCTGAGCTGCATATTGAGGGTGTAGAAAATACGCTGAGAAATGTCCAAGTTCCTGTCGGTTCCCTGGGGTGGTCTCTGAAAAAGCCATTTAAATGACACCTAGGGAGGCAGAGTCAGAGATGCCTGGACCCGGAACTGGGGGCGGCGCGGTGAGGCCGTCGGTGACCTCCACTTAGCCTGTCTTGGTCCCCCTGTCTCAGTGCATGCCTGCCGCCTGAGGTCAGCCTCTAAGGAGCCAGGGTGGACCGCCGCGCCATGAACGCCAGCATGCCCACGTATCTCAGGTTATCCGCAGAATCCGTATCTCAGGTTATCCGCGGAATCCGTATCTCAGCTTATCCGCGGAATCCGTATCTCAGGTTATCCGCGGAATCCGTATCTCAGGTTATCCGCGGAATCCGTATCTCAGGTTATCCGCGGAATCCGTATCTCAGCTTATCCGCGGAATCCGTATCTCAGCTTATCCGCGGAATCCGTATCTCAGCTTATCCGCGGAATCCGTATCTCAGGTTATCCGCGGAATCCGGGAGTGGCTTGGGCACACAGGGAGGCTGTTGAGGGAGGTATCATCAGGCTGAGCGAATTTCAGGCGGCCTCCTCCCAGGCTCCTCATGAAGCTTCCTGCGTCAGGAATAAATTCAGGGAGGCTCAGGGTGCGTAGTGGCCCTGTGATCAGTTGGCTGCTTGGTGAAAGCAGCCACCCTGAACCCTTTCATGATGGTATGGAAACAAGTGGCTGAGCTCATCCCCAACCTCTTTCATCTCTGGGGGAGAGGCTTTCGCCCAGTGCACTGTGGGAAGAGATTATTTGAGAAAAGAAGGAACAGAGGGCAGCAGGAATCTAATACTTCCTGGGCCTGTCCACACTGCACAAATGACTCCAGCCTCAAGCTGGTCCCCAAGGAGGCAAGCAGTTATGAAGACACTTGGCCGCATGCAATGTCTTCTAGCTGTGAGGAGTCTATGGAATGAGCTTGGTGAATTACAAATTCCTAAATGTCTTGTCTTTCTGTCTAAATTCAAATACTCTGAGGCAGGACTGGACAATTTTAGTGACGCATGGGCAACTGCCCTCCTTACTTACCAGTTGTTGTGATAGAGTAAGTCATGGTCTATTCCTCCCAAGTTCCTCATGGCGCTGTGGGAGAGGTTTTCACATTTTTCACAGAAACTATGGAATGCACACAGGCAGCAATCATAAGTGTCTGAGACCAGCATTTCCCAGGATTTGCAGGTGCCATAATATGCCCTGCTGAAACTCCGAAAACGTTGGTAAAATGACAGAAAGATTGCATGGCTTATTGCCAGGTCTCTGTTCCCTTATCCCTGTAGATGTGATGGCGAAGGGAGGCTTCACTTAACAGATGTCACGAGTAACCCACACAAAGAGCCGCTGGTGCATTTCCCACGCTCCGGGGAAGTTTTCCCGGCTTCACTTCCCATTTCCATCAGAAATTGCTGCATGTTTTCTGGGTTTCATATTCAAATGCATATCTTTTTTAAAAATATATCTTTAATTATTTCAGAGAGGGAGAGGGAGAGGAGAGAGAATCTTTGATTGGCTGCCTCCTGCACGCCCCACACTGGGGATCAAGCCTGCAACCCTAGGCATGTGCCCTGGCAGGGAATCGAACCCTGACCTTCTGGTTCATAGGTGGACACTTAACCACGGAGCCATGCTGGCTGGGCCCAAACACATATCTTGACCCTGTCTCTCTACCCAACTTTCCACTTCGATAGTCTGTCATACCCAGTTCATTTTGCCTGTTGATGCTTTAACAGATCTTAATATTTTGATTTCTTTGCTGCAGAATTTTCGTGTAGCTGAAAGCGTGAGAGACAATGCTCAGGTCTCCTTCCTGTGTGTGCACCTCCTAGATCCTGATCCCTCCCTCCCAAGCAGCTGCTTCCATGGATGTGATAGTTGCCATTCTAGCCACGTTTTAGGTCAACAGCACTGTATTCAAATGTATCCACAGGCTGTCATATGACTTGGCTTTGCAGGTTGGCAATATGCTTTTCAACTCCAGCATTATGTTTTTGAGATTTATCCCTATTCATTTATGTGACCTTATTTTAATTGTTGCATTCAGTGTTACTAATCATAAGTTGTCCATTCTTCTATTAAGGGATGTTTGAAGACATTATCTTGTTATGACGAAATAACATGACAATGAAAATGCTCGTGATAAGTTTCCTTGCACAGATGTGCAAGAGCTACTGCATCCGATGCCCAGGATTGCTCGACCGAAGGGTCAGCGCAGTAATGCACACAGACTTTGCTTGTTGCCATCAGAACACGCAAGAGTCTCTTTGTGGCAATTTGTAACACAGAAGCACAATAGAAGCACCACTTCCCCAATGCTTCTCCAGAACTTTGTTTTGTCTCACTTAGTTTTGCTAATCTGTGGCCTGGGAAATTGTGTATATGTGTGCGTGTGTATGCATGTGTGTGTGTGTACACATATATACATATACATATATACATACTAGAGGCCTGTTGCACGAAGATTCATGCAATAGGCCTTCCTTCTCCTGGCTTCCGGCACCGGTTTTCCTCCGGCACCTTGGACCCAGGCCTTTGCTCTGGCTGCCGCCTTCCGCCTTCGCTCCAGCTGGAGTCTGCCATCTTTGCTGCTGATTCTGGCTAGAGTTTGCTGTCTTCACTGCAGACTCCAGCTGGAGTCTACCATCTTCATCTTTGCTGCGGCCAGAGTGCTGCTCTTGTAGATCCCTTCACCCCTCATCCTCCCTCTCATAGCAGGTGTCCTACCCTGCCCAGCCGCTCTGTGCCTGGAGCGGCTGGGTGGCGGGGCCGCCGCCATCTTTGTCCTTCTAATTTGCATATTCCCTCCTGATAGGCTGGTGGGCATCGCGAATGTATGGTCAATTTGCATCTTTCTCTTTTATTAGTGTAGATATATTTAATTGCACATCTCAGATTCCTCAAAAAGTTTAAATTTTTGTCTTTTTGAATTCTCTTTACCTAAATGGCCTGTTCTTATAATTTTCAATTTTTTCTAATGGATTATTTTTCTTTGTTCTTTTATTTATTTCAGGAGTCCTTTATAAATTCTGAATACTAATCCTTTGACTGTTTTATACTAGCAAAATATTTTATCACAAACAAAACATGGATATGTAACTGTTCTGTTTTAGTCTTGCAACACCTTCAGTCATCCAAAATGTTAACAGTATTTTAGAAGAACACATAAACTTAAATGTATACATTGCCATATTCTTACATCAGTTTTATCTTCCTAGAGCTTAACCATCTCTCTCCCTTGGGCTGAGAGAGACAGTTACTTAAATTAATACATACTGATGTGGAAAGTAACTCAAACTTTTTATTTAGTATGTACCTTATTCCTAGTTACCTAGAGTGATTAAGTTATGAAGATGTATTACTGCATTGTATTTTCTCATTAGAAAATAGTGACTGTATATGTCATTTCTTTAAATGGAATTCCCTCTCTTAATAAGACATATAACATGGATGAATCTTGGAAATATAATATTAAGGAGAAATTGTAAGTACCTTAAATTGAAATATAGCATAACTTTCCACAAAATTAAAACAACTAATACAGACACACACACACACACACAGACACCTACCACTTTTTAGGGGAAAGTACATGTATATAATAAGTTAACTAAAAGAAGGCAGGGAATGATGGTGCAGAGTTCAGGTTATAGGGGAGGCAGCAAGATAAGTTCTGTAACTCTATGGTCAGATGACAATTATTCTTAAGGGTCCATACTCTATTTGGATACAGTGCTTGTGACAACATTACAAATAACTAAGTAATTGAATAGATGGAAGCCGTGTGGGATGATGTGTAAATAACCAGCGAAGATTACAGAGGTGCTAAAAATCCAAACTCATTCAATACAGACATGCGCAAAAGGAAAGAACAACCTCTGAACATCAACAGCTCACACCTCTGCACAGAGACTGGGCAATAGCAGGCAGTTCGAGGACCAGGTCCTTCCGCGATTTTCTATTGAGGGAGACACAGAGTCCTTGCCCCTGGGGGCTTCAGTGGCATCTACTGAGAAGTTGCCTGTGGAAGAGCAGCCCACCTCCAGCCGCAGGGGCGAATGAGAACCTAGTGACTCACTGGCTCCCTCTGCCCTGGTTCTCAGGACACGCAGAGCTGAATGCGCTGACCCACCGCTGGAGACCTTAGGTTCTCCTAGTTCTTTAATGTCCCACAGTCCTTTCATGAGCAGAATTTTATAGTTTGTTGAATTACTTTACTGCTTTTGTGTGTCATAAATATTTTAAATTCTATTTTTAATGAAGTAGACTATAAGTAACAAAATAAAATATACATGCCACAAATGGCTAAGGCTCTTAGCCAGGAAACAGGGAAATACTGAACTGCACAGGCTAGCAGAACCCGCTTGGAATAGAGGGGAGAGAGGCTTCTCTTTGCCAACTGTGTTAGCCATTTAACTCGATAAGTAAATGTCTAGAAAGTGGTATTCACAACACACTGAGTACATAACATTTTCAGCTGAAATACAACAACAACAACAACAACAAAAAACACCCAAAGATAACTGACCTCACCTTTTGGCTACCATATGTTTCAAAATCATATGTTTCAAACTTACAATCAGTGTGAGGTGGCCTCTTGAATGGTCTGCTTCTAGAAGCCACTGTAGAAACAGCACGTGGGCACCTGGGCCATGGAGGCAGCGGTAAGAGATTTCTGTTCCCATCTGCTTTCCAAAATGACCCCCAAAATAAAACTTAAAAAGTCAAAAAAGAAGCAAATACAAAGTTGATCTTCAACAAAACTTGGAAACATCAGTAACCCTCACCACAGGACGGGAGAGCCGGGGGAGTGAGTGAGTGGCTCGATGAACGGAGAATCTGCCTCCGTGTCTCTGGAGGGGTTACCCACGAAGTCTCAGAGAGACTCGCATGAGTCTGTCGTCAGGCGCGTGGGGATCTGTGTCTGTGTGTTTGTGAAAGCCTGTGTGGCATGGTGAGAACCCTGCTCTCCATCCCCCCTGCGGCTGCCCCATCTGCAGAGCAAGGGGGCAGCCCCGTGGAAGTCGGGGGGCAGATTCTGCAGATATCAAGACAGAACCGAGGACATCCTTGACTCGTGGAGCTCAGTGAGAAATGAAGATGTCAGACCCTGGTTCAAATTTAAGAATTTCAAGATGGCCAGTAGAGAAAGAAAAAGGCACAGGGCCCTTGTAGACGCCTGTGCAACTAGACAGGTGTGCACCCCTATCGCTGGCTCTGTGGCGAGCCTCCCAGCTCAGGAAACCAAGCAGAGAGCAGGGCCGAGTGAGGCAGGCACCGGAAATGAAATCACATTATTATCTACCTACTCCCTGGTGCAGTACCAAGCCCATCCTCCTTAATGACCGCCATCCTGTCCTTCGGGCCAGCCACTTCCTTGAGAAACCTGGAGGACCTACCTACTTAAAGGAAGAGACTGGCATGTGGCATGAAATCTACCGGGCCGCCCACAGGCCCACATAACAGGCCACCTGGAAATCATCTCCATCCGCCTGGAAACAAGCCCCATCCACACACAGAGCTTCTGGAGGCTTCTAGTGCTTCACCGAGAAAGAGTTATCAGGCACTTGAGGACACAATCAAATACCAACAGCAACACACACAAAAAGACCTATACACAGAGAGCAAAGAACAGAGAGCACACTCACATTTCTGAGGGAAAATGTTAACATTGGCACACGGTCATAATCCTAAGTGTCAGGTTGCCTTTGGGCGACACCTTCCCCATCACGCTTCCTCCTGCAAGACTGGAGCCGGAAGCTGGGACCCTCATCTCTCCAAACCTTGGCCAGCAGGTCCAAAGCCAACGAGAGGCACTCCCATGATGAGATTCAGGAAGCAGGACAACCGTGGCGCTATGGCGACTGGAGGAGAGGGAAGAGTGTGTGACTTTAACAGGCAGCAGGTGTGTGTGCACTTCCGCCAGTGGCTTTCAAGCATCCTCTTGTGAAAATTGCTTTGCTGCAGACATCAACCATGATTTTCTGAGATCCCCATATCTTCCTTATTTCCTGAAAGCTAGGAGTGGCTTTATCTAATCTATGTTTCATAGTCCCTAATTTTAGGAACCCAGGTCCTTGAATTAAATATGTTCCTACTTAAAATATCGAGTGAGGGCTCTGTTTTCCTGATAGATATCTGATTGATAAAATCATAGGCGACATTTATACAGTGTTTCTTATGTAACAAGAACTGTTCTTTATTGTATGTTATGCTTGAATTATATTTGTTATTTTTAACTACAATTTTTGTAGTATTCACATGTCAAAGCATTAGAAGGATACATACATGACGTGACAATGATATATGTTGTCTTGTCATAATCCTTATTCCCATCCTGACAGTATGTAACAATTTTATTTTATTTTTTTAAAATATATTTTTATTGATTTCAGAGAGGAAGGGAGGAGAAGAGAGAGATAGAAACATCAATGATGAGAGAGTATCATTGATTGTCTGCCTCCTGCATGCCCGACACTGGGGACCGAGCTCGCAACCCAGGCATGTGCCCTTGACCGGAATCGAACCTGGGACCCTTCAGTCCACAGGCTGACGCTCTTTCCACTGAACTAAACCGGCTAGCACAATGTAACAATTTTAAATATATTTTTGTTTATCCTTCAAGATTTTCTATTTGAAAATATAAACACCTTTAATAAAAACAAAGGAGATGAAAATAGAAGAAAAATAAAATGGAGGCTCAAAAATCTATCAGTTTATATTGTTCATTAGATTCCACATATGAGTGAGATCATGTGATACTTGTCTTTCTCTGACTGGCTTATTTCGCTTAGCACAATACTCTCCAGTTCCCTTCATGCTGTCTCAAAGGGTAAGAGATCCTTCTTTTTTACAGCTGCATAGTACTGCATGGTATAAATGTGCCACAGCTTTTTTATCCACTCATCTACTGATGGGCAACTGAGCTGTTTCCAAATCTTAGCTATTGTAAATTGTGCTGCTATGAACACAGGGGTGCATATGTTCAGATTGGTGTTTCAGATTTCTTAGCATATATTCCTAGAATTGGGATCAGTGGGTCAAATGGCAGTTCCATATTTAATTTTTTGAGGAAACTCTACACTGTTTCCCATAATGGCTGCACCAGTCTGCATTCCCACCAGCAGTGCACGAGGGTTCCCTTTACTCTACATCCTCGCCAGCACTTGTCATTTGTTGATTTGTTGATGGTAGCCATTGACAGGTGTGAGGTGATACCTCACTGTCATTTTAATTTGCATCTCTCTGCTGATTAGTGACTTTGAGCATTTTTCATATGTCTCTTGGCCACCTGTATGTCCACTTTGGAGAAGTGTCTATTTAGATCCTTTGCCCATTTTTAATTGGATTATTTGTCTGCCCTTTGTTAAGTTGTATGAGTTCCTTATATATTTTGGATAGTAACCCTTTATCAGATGTATCTTTGCCAAATATGTTTTTCCATACAGTGAACTCCCTTTTCATTTTGTTGGTGGTTTCCTTTGCTGGGCAGAAGCTTTTTATTTTGATGCAGTTCCATTTGTTTATATTCTCCTTCGTTTCCCTTGCCGTGGGAGGTGTATCTGCAAACGTATTGCTACCAGAGATATCTGAGATTTTGCTGCCTATGGCTTCTTCTAGGATTTTTATGGTTTCATGACTTAAAGTATTTTATCCATTTTGAGTTTATTCTTGTATATGGTATAAGTTGATGGTCTGGTTTCATTTTTTGCACATATCTGTCCAACTTTTCCAGCACTGTTTATTGGAGAGACTGTCTTTATTCCATTGTATGCTCTTGACTCCTTTGTCAAATATTTACTGAGTGTAATGTCTTGGGTTGATTTCTGGAACCTCTATGCCAGTTCTTGTGCCAGTACCAGGCTGTTGTGATTAGGGTGGCTTTGGAGTATAACTTGGTACTTGGTATTGTGATTCTTCCAACTTTGTTCTTTCTCAGGATGGCTGCAGCTATTTGGTGTCTTTTTGGTTCCATATAAATTTTTGGAGAGTTTGTCTTAGATCTGAGAAATATGCTGTTGGTATTTCAATAGGGATTGTATTGAATCTATAGATGGCTTTGTATAGTGTGGACATTTGAATGATGTTAATTCTACCAATCCATGAACACAGTATATTGTTCCACTTCTTTATATCTTCCTCTATCTCCTTTGTCAACGTCCTGTAGTTTTCCAAGTACAATTCTTTTACCTCCTTGGTTAAGTTTATCCTAAGTATCTTAATTTTTTTGTTGCAATGGTAAATAGGATTCTTTGTTTACTCTCTCTTTCTGATAATTCATTATTGTGTATAAAAATGCCATCTATTTCTGGGTGTTAATTTTATATCCTGCTACATTGCCAAATTTTTAAATTAAATATAGTAGTTTTTTTTGGTGGAGTCTTTAGGGTTTTCTATGTACAATATCATGTTATCTGCAAATAATGAGTTTTGCTTCCTCCTTTCCAATTTGGATGCCTTTTATGTTTTTTTCTCCTTGTATCTAAATTTTGGGTGGGACCCCAATTTACCAAAGAATGGGACCTGCTTAAAACATCCCTGCACTTTTTCCTAGCTTCTTAAAGAGAGCTTTACACACACATCCCTAAGATCACATCTGCAGTGTGATGCCCCTGAAATATGGGAATAGTGTTTTGGAATTGAGATGTGCTCACTCTTTTCCCTAACAGCTTGCTTGGTAGAATTTAGCTGTCTCAGTGGGACTGTCCCTTGCTCACAAAGACTATCAAGGAGTCATCGAAGGTGTTTGCTTAGTCTTTGCCCTCTCTCTCAGCCTAGAGATGATGAAGCTTGATAGCGATGCACTAAAATCATCTCTCTATGCAAGCTTTGAAATCTCGCCCTATAAACTACACTTAGTGACGTCTAAAGATTCTTCAAAATTTTTGCATTGAGCCAGCTATGTCTTTCATTTTTCCTGTGATTCCTCTCAGATAGTTCCAATGCTTTTTCCACCTGGTGAATTTAAGTAAATATTTCTTAAGAAGCTATGAACAGTTTGATGTGATTCAAAAATAAAGATAATGATCTGTTGAGCTAGTTTAATACTGGTGTTGGCTTATGACTAAATATTAGCTTGTAAGTTATCTGTTTATCACAAGGTAAAATAGAAGAAAGCTTGTGAATTTTCCCCTTTTTTTTTCATTTTCCTTATGCAATCACCACTATTAAATACCACTTTAGTTTACCTCAGAATAGCATAATTTATACTTCTCCTAAGTGCTTCTTTAAAAAACAAAAAACAAAAAACAAACAAAAACCCATCATTTTCCTTCCTTGTTTTTGAAATTCAAACAAGCCAGCCTAACATTTGTCAACGCTCCCCTGCCAGACAGGGGAGCCGAGCGAGTCACCTGCCTCATTCTTCAATTTCCAGGCAGGAACCACTGCTGATTATATTATCAAATGCAGCCAGCTGTCCTTGCAGATAGCCTATTAGTGAGAGACGTTGATAGAACCAATCAACAAATAAACAGGTAAAAATCTTCTCATGCCATTTCATGTGATTCTGACAAATGAGAGGAACGTGACCCTATTAGCATGAGGGAAAATAAGGTAGAAAACCACTCAGAAAACTCAGCAAGGCAAAATGAGATCCTGCTCCAAACGCCTTCCCTCCTGGATCAGAGACCTTTTCCTGAGACCTGTCCTGGAGGGCCCGCCTTCTGCACGGCCGGCTGCTCACTCTCTCAGGAAGCTTGGCTTCAGATGCTGGAAGGCCGTCCTACCAACGACAGGGGTCTGGAGCAGTGATGAATGTTGATCAAGGCTCATCCAGCAGTGGCCTTTACTCGTTAGAGCAATAGTGGGCTTCTCTTGTTATTTCAGAATCCTCCTAAAGACTTCCATACCTAAAGCCAGCAGGGGCAGGTACAAGTGTGCAACACTTCACAGAGTTCTAAGCAAATCTGTCTTGATTTTTAAAAAATATATTTTATTGATTTCAGAGAGGAAGAGAGAAGGAGAGAGAGATAGAAACATCAATGATGAGAGAGAATCCTTGATGGGCTGCCTCCTACACACCCTACACCAGGGATCAAGCCCGCAACCTGGGCATGTGCCCTGACCAGGAATTGAACCTTGACCTGGTTCATATGTCGACATTCAACTACCGAGCCACAACGGCTGGGTTGTACTGCTTTTTAGTTTTCTGGAAAACTTTGCAAACAATTGCAAAATTGTAATACATAAACTCTACCTAAATTTTGGAATTGTTCCAAGGATATCTTGCTTTTAAACTGTAATTAGAGGAGCAACCCATTTTTACTGAGATAAACATGGGGAAGGAGAGCATGGTATGATTCTGTCTGCATGCATATGACTACCTTAGGAAGCTGGACAAAACTCTCAGATCTGGACCAGAGCTGCTCAGTAAGCTGAAACGGACAGAGCCTCCATGACGGAAGGGCACACTTATTCTCCGGGAGTCATGCTGTGGCTCTGAGGTTGTGTTTATTCTGAGATTTATAGACACTTCAGAAGTTTTGATCACTGGCCAAATGGTTAACAGTCGATGATTCATGAGCACCTGGACTATAACAAGCAACCTATTAAGCACCGCAGAGGATGGGGGCACACGTGGGGATTTGTGGGATTGGAGAAAGGGCACCCACCTTCAGCATCACAATGTGTTCTAGGAAAAGCAAGTTGGCCCAGGGCAGTTTGGCCTATAGTTGCATCACTGCTCCTCGTGGACCAATGGTCCTTCTCTGGCTGTGGATTTCTGCTCTGTTGTCAAGTGTCAACAGGCCCCCCTCCACGCCCCGCCCCCCCCGCCCCCCCCACCTCCGTGCCCTGGTTGAACAGCCCCTCTGGCTCAGGTGTCTCCTCCTTCACTGTTCTCTGCTTGGCTTGGTTGCATAAGACAGTGGAATGAAGCAACATTTCCTAACCTCACCAGATCACAGTAATCGCTGGGGCCCTTGTTAAATTCGGATCCCCGGGGTCAATCTCTGTCAATGCTGAACCGCAGGACAAAAACTACGCCTTTTAACAGAAGAATCTCCCCTGGGTGACTCCTATGCTCCGATCAATGTAGGAAATTGTGACGAATGGAAAGAGTAGGCTTATCTCATCCCAGGTAAAATATGTTTATTTCAAGGAATGAGTACTTAAATAATACTTTAGTCTCTCTCCTCCCCCCCCCCCCCGAATATAAAGACTATGGAAGATTCAGTATTCTTTACATTATGCAATACTGTTAACTATTCCAAGGTCCTTAGTCATTGTAGATGTGATCATAAAAAGCCACAAAACAGTTCTTGGCCTCATGGAACTTGGGAGCTTTGTTCATGGTTAACATGGCTCTGTTTTTATTTGTAACCTGAGTAAGAGAATGTCCAGGCTGACACCCTTACTTCAGATGTACTCCACGCAGCGCTTCTACTGGTGATATATGGTGTCTGTTCAATTCGATACTGTGGCCAGTAGGACTGTGCAAGGTGTCCATCCGAGACAAGGATGCTCCAGTGCAGGGGTTGGGGGCCATGCTGAGGAAGTGAACTCTGGACAAAGCTTCAGCTCAGTCAGTAGTCCTGGCAGGGTGGATATAGTTGTAATAGAAGGTACAAGTCAAGATTGATAGGTAATATATTTTCTAATTGGTAGATTTTTCTTCATTTTACATTTCTGAGTCAAACTATTTATTTTGATCTCTATAAAATTACTTATTAAGCTTATATAACTAATGCCCATTCATTCACTAAGTCTTCCTATTCAGTGGCTGGATTATTTTTGTGCCAGTTGTACATTTTACATATCAACAGAGCCAGATCTTTCTTCATTCTCTACCCCAACAGAGTAAAAATTATACACAGTTACCAGCTTCTACCTGCTTCTTTCTGGGAGCAGAAAAAAAAAAGTGTGAGTGTCACGAAAGGCCCAGGAGTGTGTGTCGATTACACAAGCTAGGAAGGGATTCTGTCCTCCTCTCCTTCCTTTACCTTCCTTTACCTGCCTTTATCTGCTTGGTGAAGGTTCAAGTTTTCCTTCCCCAAGATTGAGTCCACTATGCCAGAAAGGAAAAAGTCGGCTGCTGCGTAGAAAGAAAACAAAGATGCATGTAGTCAGGGCCGTGATAGGGGAGGTTCTCAGATGAGGCACCTATTTATTTTTAATCAGATCAGCCAAAAATATATTTTTGGTGTGCCACAGAATTTCAGTAATCAGTTTCCGTGTACCATGAGATTTAAAAGGTGAAAACTGCTAGTGTAGATGAGCTGTGCAAAACCCCGGGTCCACTTTTCTTTCCATTTCATCCCACCCAGAGCCCCGAAGGCTAAGCTTCTAGGGCAAATGAGGTGGCTGAGCAGCGAGCTGGGGTGTCTGCGCTGCTCGCAAAGGTGACCCATGCCCTCCCAGTCCTGCTCAGCTAAGTCACATGGGCGCAGGACATCTGCCAAGCTGGGAGGGTTTATGTCGCAGGGAAACAATGTAACCCCGGGAAGCGTGCTATCAGAGCAGTTTCCTCGTCTGCACACCACTGGGAGCCATCCATTCATCTGAAGGTCCAGATGGCATCTCCGCAGAGGCAGCCACAGTGGCTGGCCTCAGGGAGTTTTGTTTGTTTGTTTGTTTGTTTGTTTGTTTAAGGTTGGGAGAGCTGTGTCACCCACATCCAACTCCGGGCTGTGACCAGGCCCTGACCACACATGGGGCACAGCCCACATTCCTGTCTGGCCATGATTTCGGAGCCCCTGCCAGATGGTTGGCAAGCCAAGCTCTCAGGACACAAAGTGAGAAGGAACAGCTGTCCCTGGGACAGAGAGGATCATAACCAATAGGCACCCACAAGCAATCCACATTCACAGGCCTCATCCCCACAGATGTTCTCGCCTACAGCCGGAAGACAGAAAGAAAGGGGCAACATGAAATTTTACGTCCTCTCTCAACCTGGCACCACAGAGAGAGAGTCTAAGCTTTGAGCAAATTATCAGATTCACTTTAAAATGATATGATTATTCCCGCTGGTTTCTCATGAATAGGATCGTTTTGTGTAGTTTTGGTTCTTTTGTGAGTGTTTCTGCCCCGTTCTGTAAATGGGCTATTTATTACCCCTCTTGGACTCTGACATGACAGGCTTTCAGCCTAATGCGCTGCTCCTGTGTGTGATGCGTGCCTGCGGGTGGCTGCACGTGCGGCTCTGCGTGCTGTGAGTGATGAGCAGGTCGGCGCGCCTGTGCCACTCTCCGGGAGCTTGGAATCAGACTTTGGAGACAGCGCCACCACCACGGTGTCCGCTGGAGTAGGGTGACACATCACAGGAGAGTGTTTCCAAACCTCTGTTAATGCTAATTACAAGGCTGACCCGCTGAGCAAAGTCCAAGGACTGCCGCTGTTTGCAACGCCGTCAGAAAACTTCTCTCAAACGTTGGCTGGTGCCGCAGGGAAGGACAGGTGATTGGTCCATGGGGTGTTGGCATCTTCTAGAAGTTTTCCTGTGTCCTGAGATTTTGAATACGAGTCTCTGGTGGTCAAGACACTTGGACGTCTCACTGAGGCTCGCCTGGCTCCGCCACCCGGGGTGAGGACAAAGCTGGGAACCTCCCCTCAGAGCGCCCCAACCCCCCCCCCCCCCCCCGCCCGGAGCTGCAGCTTCGCAGTTTTCAGGAGAAAATTTAAATAAATAAAATAAATAAAATAAATAAATTCACAGCAATTGGTTGTCCTCCTAGCGCATATCCGAGCTAATGCACTGATTGACTTTTTCCTTATTGTTTTTTTCTAATGTTTAACATCATTTTGCTATTCACTACCTTCTCCTAAAGACACACAAATAAAGTGAGCACAGTGCCCCCCAAGCCCTTCCCCCCCGGCAGCCATGTGCCCGCGGATTGCTAATGAGCAATAAAAAGGAGGAGCAACTATTTCATAAAAATCTGTCCTAATAAGGCTCAAAAATATAAGTGGTCAAAATCCAAATTTATATGCCAGACTTTGGAAAATAAGCATATGCCACTTTTCTATGTATGGGCGTGCTGTTTAGCAACTCTGGCCTTGATTAGGTTTTTAAAGTATTTTTATTAGTTTACCATTATTTGTTGTCATTTCTGAAGGTTGGAATGCTGCCAATCAGTCCTCAATATTGAGTCCCAGGCCCATGTGAACACGGAGTCTCTTCTCATTGTTCCCTTTCCCTGGGACACTGCGCCTTGCTTGTTTGTTTCCTTCTCTTCCCTTCCTCCTCATGGACGCATGCCTGGCCCAGGCTCCACAGTTGCCCTCCAGGCTCATGGGAACTTCATTCATTTCTGCACCTTCTCCCTACGACATCCGTGCGTATAATTCTCAAAACCATAAGACTGACTGATCCCGACCTCATGTTTCAGTTTCAGGTTGCACGCTTGACCTTCCCAACAGTTTGCTTTGAAAGCTCCTTAGTATCAGCGCATCACAAACTGAATGTGTGGTTTCCTCCCCGGGTTTCCCCTTCCTCTGGCCGCCAGCACACTCAGGAAGCCGGCTCAGAACCTGGGCGCCACCCGGGTTTCCACCCGCTCCTTGGCTTTCTACATCCCAGCCAGTTCCCAAAGTCGTGCACACGTGGCCGATGCATCCTGCGTTCCCTCTTCCCGAGCCTGCCTCCCTCCTGGCTGCCCCGTCTGGCCTCTGCTGAGTCCTGGGCTTCTCTCTCTGCTCCACTGAGTCCTGGGCTTCTCTCTCTGCTCCGGGATCCGTGGCCACATAATCATCAGTTCACGGCTCCCGTTACAGCCTCAGTCCCCTCGCTCCTCTGAGGAAACTCCTCAGCGATCCCCCACGGCTCTGCTAGGCACCAGCTCCTCCTTTTGCACTCAGGCCCTGCTTACAATCTTCTTTTTCGTTCAGTGTTTTACTGCACGTATTGCTCTGAGGTTTTCCCATCATGACTCTTTCCTCAAAACCATTCTGCATCTTCTCTCCTCTATTCCTTCACTTACTATTTCCCATCGAGCCCAACTCCCATAGAGGTAGACCCAGGTATTACCGATTTTTCCAGAACTCTTATGACATGGGGTCCTATCTGTCTAGCGGCAGGGGAGTGGGGGGAATACTGTAAAGTCGCTGCAGCTCTACTACCCTTTCATTCCTCGCCCTTCCTCCTGCTCTCAGATTTGTAGCCATCAAGCGTGACAGACCTGACCGAGCTTTGAAGGGAAAGACAAAAAGACGGCATCAAGTACGTATGAACATTGGTAATGAGTCAGCGGCTGGGGCTCAGCTCCCACGCTGACAGCGGAGGGAGTCTCACAGCTTTCGCCTGCAGACACGGACAACTGGAAGGTTGACAAGCAACAAGAATTCCCTCGGGAACACTGGCTACCTGGCTCTGTAATTGTGTTTCTTTCTCCCTTTTTCTCTCTGAAATGAATGTAGGTAATTTTCTGGCCCAGAAAATGTGCCCACTGGGAAGAATATTCCCTTAAGTAGCCTGATAGAAAACAAGCCAATGCTACAGGGCGATGTGACTGCGGCCCTGTTCTCCAGTGACTGTGGAACACAGGAAAAGGCCTTGAGACTTCTGGGTACAGGGACTGACAGGGGGGATGAGGGAATGTGTCCCAGGCAGGGGCAACACGCTACTCTGCCATTTTTATAAATGCTCATGTCATATTTAAAGACAAAAAACACACAGGAAGGAGACTTGTAGGGACCCCTTGTTAATTTAACTCGAGTGAAGCTAGATTAAGTGAAATGTCATACATGCCAGTTGTAGGGAAATGAACCTAAAATGCTCCTCCGTTCCCAGGAAGATGGTGGTATCTGGCCTCCTTGCTCCTACCAATGCCCCAGCTTTGCTTACAAGAATTCAGAGCTTCGTTAGCTCTGTCTTCCATGTGTGTGACCTACAAGCTACCTCCTGCCAGCAACAGTTCCTACAGCCCTAATTAGAAAGTTTGTCTTCCTGGTGGTGCTAATAGGAAACCAAATACAGTAGGGTTTTAATACGTAGCAATAGACGCTGTTTTCTTGTTTAAATCACTGTGCTCGTTATTTTCACATAACCGGAGATTACCTTCTGGGCATCACTGGCAACACAGAGTTCAGGCCTGGGAGGAAGTCCCAACCACGAACAGGCCCATCCTGCTGTGAGCACGGTGGTGGTGGTGGTTGAATGTTTCTGTGGAAAGGATGAAGCACTAGGACTGTTGTGGTTCCATGGGCCCTGCACCTGTTTCTATGGCCCACATTCATCTCCTTAGAGCCCTCAAGCTTCCTGGAGTAGAAACTTCTCAGTCAAGTTTAGCACAGGTTATTATGTCGAAACTGTTGGCTGCTTCTGCAAGCTACGGCTTATGACACCCTGATGACCACTGACCACTCATTAGCAGCTACATTCGTCAGCTGGAATAGCTTTTACCACCGGGTTTGAGTCTGTCTCCAGAACTTGTGGCATCAGGGGAAAATGAGTGAATTTCTTCCAAGCAGCTCTTTGGTTTGACCATGGACTGGTGAGAAAAATAATGTACATGTCAAGGGTCTCATTTGCCCACATTCAGGTAATAAATAGCCCCTGTGCCTAGAGCTAACATATTATTCCTGCATTATCATCATGCGGCTTGTTTTGGGTTATAATACCTGGTTCTGGGCAATAATGTGATTGAAATGACAAGTTGGTTGATTGAGAATATTTTCAATCCCTGATTTCCATATGTGGTTGAGATTGGTTAAGTGATTAGGTGATTTGGCAAAATTCATCTTTCGAAATTTGTGCTTTTTTTTCAGAATTTATAGTATACTTGACTTTTCCTTGTCTAATTCTACTTTCTGGCATATATCACCATTTTGTATTTTAATGCAGAAAAATGTAGGAAAGGAATAAAACAGCTTTTAGGCAAATTATCTAAATTGCATTGCTGTTATAATTTTTCCTAATTTTTAATTCCAAGAAAGTTGGGCTCAGGGGTCTAACATCTAAAACATTAGAAAGAGAATGAACAAGATGCTATGGTCTAGAATAGATAGGCTTTTATTTCACACGGGACCTGGGCCTTGTTGAGTTACAGAAGCCTCTGGAAGTAACACAAATCAGAAGTGCTGTACAGCATCAGTGTTTTTATAAGGACATGGGAAAGTGATTGCCTTTTCTTGAAAATGTATAATGGAATTCGTTTCCAAATGTATTATGCACATGATCTGTATGTTGCAGTATCTCATTGCTATGGAAGACCTTTACTGCTCTAATTTTAGAATTCAAAAAATCCTGTTAGCCCTGATATCAGGTAGAGCTTTCAGCCCTACTTTATGGAGGACCATGACTTTTTTGCAAAGTAAGACGCTACGTGTATTTTAGTTTCTTGCTTCTTGAATGTAAATCTTAGATGAAAAGAATATTTTTAGTTTATTCTACTAATAAATGCTTATATCAACAGAATAACAAATGCTCTCTCTAAATAAACACGAACACAGATAGCAAAAGCAGAAAATATTAACCACAATTCTGTCATTTGCACAGAAGACTTGTAATATTGTCAACCAATAGCTACAGATCTTTCAGATGGAATTTGTTCATTCATAGGATGTTGTTTTCTTCATGCATTCCAAAATAGCACAGATTTTTATTATTTCCTCACTTTCTACTTCTATTAGACCTTTAAAATTTAAATTAATGGGATGGTGTATGAATGAATTAAAATTTGCTACCTTCATAAACAAATTGAGTAAGAGGTAATCATTACTTTAAAATGATGTGGATAGCTCTTTAACAGCCTTTCCTTTTCCTAAGATTTCTTTTTAAAAAATTATTGAATTCATTGGGGTGACATTGGTTAATAAAATTATAAATATTTCAGGTGTACAATTCTATAAGACATCATCTGTATATTGTACTGTGTGTTCAACACCCCAAGTCATGTCTCCTTTCATCACCATTTATTCCCCTGTTACATTCTTCTACCTCCCCCCACCCTTCTTTCCCTCTGGTAATCACCATGTGGTTGGCTGTGTCTAAGGGCTGTTTTTTGCTTAATCACTTCACCTTTTTTCACCCGGTGGCCCACACCCCAGCGCTCTCAGTCTGTTCTCTGTATCTATAAGTGTGTTTCTATTTTACTTGTTTTCTTATTTTGTTCATTAGATCATGTGATCATATGGTATTTGTCTTTCTCTGACTGGTTTATTTCACTGAGCATAATAACTCTCCAGGTCCATCCGTGCTGTCACAAAAAGTAACATATCCTTTTTTAAAAAACATTCTTAACGAATTTATTTTATTATGTATATATGGTTAATATGGTGCCCAATGTGGCACATATGCCCCACGGCAGGGGGGCAATTTGATTTTAAGGGGGGAGATTCAAGAATGAGTTATTAACTGAATTTTTTGCATTACTTATGGTCCTAGGGCTTCATATACAGTATATAAATATATATTGTGACATATTTATCCATTTCAGTTCTCTATTTTATGTTTTGAAACATTATTTGCTATTTTTTCATTTCACTTCATATTATTTTTTTTTTAACAATATCTTATTGATTTCTTCCTCAGCACTTCCACTTTCCTTTCCTTCTTCTTTTTCTTTCATGGATGCCATGTTCTTTGGAAGCTTGTTTAGACCAAGTTCATGGCCTTTTAGGCTTCCTCCACGTGAACAGGAGTTCACTTTTTGAATAATAAGAATTATATGTCATGGGGGGGGGGGGTCAGGATTTCAGAGATGCTTAGGTGGGGCGTGGCCAAAAAAAGGTGGGAACCACTGGTCCAGACATAAGTTAACTGGTCCTATGGTTGAAATAGGACCTCTTAAAATGTGGACCCGGTCCTCTTAGCCAGAGGACATGGCGCTGGAAGACGTGTTTCTGTATTCATTCCGATCCTGTTTCCTCACCCACAGTGCTGAGGCTCATGTCTCCTGTCGGGTTCGACAGGAAACAGACACGGAGGTGGCTGAGGTTACTAGGTGGGGGAGGCGCTCTCAGGAATGGCGTCTGTGAGCAAGTGGGGCTCCCGGAGAAGCTGAGCTTCTACAGCTGCAGGGCCTGAGCCAGTGTCAGAGGGCGTCCCTGAATGAAGCGTCCTGCGGTGATTCAGGCTTCTGTACTCCTCCACAACCAGTCACTGGGTGCAGGCTGCCCTGGGTAAAGGGTATGTCGTTTTGAAGGTGACATCTGTTTTAGCCAAAGGAAATTCCTAGGAAGTAGCTTAAAAGCTAACCCTTCTGGTCGCTGTTGAATGCCTTGTTCCTGAGAGGGGGTTCTGGGTGGCACACTGCAGTTGTCTTAAAAATGTGGGCCTATGTGTATGCCTAGCATATGCTTTACACATTGCAGTTGTGAATAAACAGTAGCCATTATGATGATGATGATGATGATGATGATGATGATGATGAATGAGGATCCACAGAATTTTTCTGAGGAGCCCATGGGATTACATACACATTACTTAACACTTATTAAATGCTATAAAATATACAATTTAAATATAAGGTGGTTTCTTCCTTTTGAGGCCAATTTCCAGCAGGTTGTTTCTACGCACACACACTGAAAAGGACTGATGGTCATTTCAATCATTGTAACAACCCCTCACATCACAGAGTCCACTCCGTGCTGGGGTGCCCAACATGGCACCCGCTCCACGGAAGTTTAATTCAAAAGCCAAATATTGACGTGCACGGTGGCCCAACCTAAGTGCTTTGAGAGGGACTTCCTTACGCATTACATTTTCCATTGGCCAGTTAACTGGCTTTGAATTATTTTTAATGGATAAAGCATTTTAGCAGCATTCTCTAGAGACTGCTCTAATTCCAAATGGAGCATTTCCAATTAATCTAAGAAAGACATTATATAAACACAAGTTAACAATCTCATGGCAATAGATGATAACAATATTGCTGCAAATTATTATAGGTTTATTCACTAAGCAATTCCAAGAGTTATTCCAGACATAATCAAACCCAGCCTTGCATCTCCGCAGACTCTTTGGATGCAGGTATTATTGCCCCATAATTAACCCCGAGGGAAGATGTTTAGGATGAATTATCATTCAGCCTTTTCTAAGCCTTGAATTATGAAAATCCACTGACTACTTGGTAGAAATATTTATCAGTTCTATGGCTGTGTGTGTGTGTGTGTGTGTGTGTGTGTGTGTGTGTATGAAGAGTAGTAGGTTGTGAAAACGACTTTTGAAAAAAGACATTACAAAATCCAAAGAGGAATAAATACTTTTCATGCACCACTTGTTATTGGGTACTTCCTACCCTTATAACTATATATATACTAGAGGCTCAGTGCATGAAAATTCATGCACTGGAGGGGGCGTCCCTCATCCTGGCCTGCCCCCTCTCACAACCTGGGAGCCCTCAGGGGCGGGAGGTGACCTGGTGATCAGGGGAAGGTGATGCCCCATCACACCTCTGCTACTGCCACTGCCGGCAGCGCGAACCTCGGCTGGCCCTGGTTACCTGAGCCTCGGGTGGCCCTGGGTGGCTGGGCAGCTGACATCTGAGGCTTGCCTGCACCTTGGGCCAGCCCTGGGCGGCTGGGAGACTGAGGTGACTGGGGGACTCCAGAGGCAGGCACGCAGTAAGGCCGGTCCCACTTGCTGTGTGCCTGCCACCCGACAGGGCTGAGGGGATTGGGCGCCGCCATCTTGTGGCTGTGGGTGCCACCATCATTGAGGACATGACAGTCAATTAGCATATTCCCTCCTTATTGGCTGTGGGCGCTGCCATCTTTGTGATGGTGTGAGGGTCAATTAGCATATTCCTGCTTTAATAGATAGGAGATATATATATATAATATGTATGTATATATATAACACATATATATATACACACATATATATATACATATATATATACATATACATATATATATACACACACATATACATATATATATATATACACACACACACATATATATATATATATATATATACACATATATATATACACACACACACATAGCCAGAATCATGAGTGTAAAAATATAATAGTCCTGGTTTAATAACCTCTCCTAAATAACATTTGAACGGATTTCTGTTACAAGAGAAGTTTATCTCAAAGAAGTGCTTTGCTTTCCTGAAGTAATCTAAATATATGATATCAAGGTATTTTTACACTATCTGTTTCAATGTAGGTTTTGCATTTAGTATGTATCTCATTTCATATGTATCGTGCATTTAGTGTGTATTTCGATGAATAATTGCTGAGATTAATGTCTACTATGTATAAAGGTGGAGCAGAATGGAATGGAGGTGTCAAGACGTAGAATTGCTTATATCAAGATTTGCCATCGGCTGGTGCACTGAGTTTCTTTTGTGATTACATGCACTACCATTTGCCAACAAGGTTGCTAGTAGGAGACCAGGCTACAAGCACTGAAGTTGTGTTTCATTAACGAGTGCTTATGGGGCTTTTATCTTCCAAGTCACACTCCAATTTACTTTGCACAAAGTAAGAGAGAGCTCCTAGTGCAGAAACAGCCACTAAAACAACAAACAGCAGGTGTAGGTAGACCCACAGGTAGGGATGAGCACATGATCAGGTAGCAACTCTGACTACATTTGTATATACTGTACTAATACGCATGCCCTACACTAATAGGTCATCAAAACCAGTCTGAGCATGTTTCATATTTCCCCTCATTGTCTGAGATACATGAGCTCTTGGCAACACAATACCTCTTGGGTAACACCCCCCCGCTCTGCCCCCGAAATTCTGGCTCTGAAGACAAGTAGTGTTCTGGTTTATGAGGATCATAGAGCATTTTCTTTCTTCCGAGGGTCACTCACACTCAGTGAGCACGTGGCCCTGACGTGTGTGAGTGAGAAAGTGTTGGCATACGTTGTCTATCCTGAAGCAGCTGCTGTGTTCACACTCTTCAGCTCAATGGGAAACCTAACTTCAAGGTGACTGTCCGGGCATGTTGTTGAGAAAGAGAAAGTATTTCAGATGTAGGATGTCCTAAAAGAAAAGCTACTGTGCTTGAGGAAAATCACGTTACTTCTATTTGCTACAAAACAAATGGAATGTCAGTTTCAAAATTCCCACTTCTCACAGGGAAAATAAATATCAAAGATGACACCGGAAAGACAGGTGCAAGGAAAGGCTCGTGTAAATGAGCCAACGACCCATTCCCTTCTCTGTGATGGAGAATGAACTCTGTACCAGGCCCCGCTGTGCACATTCTAAAACTGTGGTCACTCTGAGAGTCTCCTGGGCAACCATCTAATATTAAAACAACGCAATGAAAATCACAGAATCGGGGTCGTTTCTATTTTTTCTGCCAATGAGGACAAACACAGTCAAACTTTTACATCATAATTTAGAATTCTGAGCACTGACACTGTGATTTTGCTCCTCTTGGGCTCAAATGTTCCCCCATCACTTCCTGTCCCCACATTCACATTAGTATCAACATCAACACAAACAGGAGCCTTTTCTGAGGGTGGCTCTGTCATCGGTGATGGGAACTAGGAGAAATAAGAGAGGCTTGATTTCTGGGAATGGATGACCTGCGACTCGATTGAATTGGATGTGACTGAAGAAGTTCAGTTTCTATCTGCTCTATTTCTAGTTTATTATTGCGGTCCTGCCAATAATAAAAAGAATAAGAAATGCTGAACTAAAAAAAGAATATCTTCAACCATGGCAAATCAGTTAGATTAAATGCTGAGTGACAACCAATTTGCCTCTCATCCAGCACTATCTTGTGATGGGTGGAATTGTATTCAATTGGACACTGATTCTCAAGAACACAAGTTCACAAAGCTCTGTAAGACATGGTGAGCTCTCTGCCGTTAACTTTCTCTCTAATAGCAAAACACAACAAGAATATAAACAGCTATGCTGGTGGTAAATTGTGGTGAATTCAACAGGATAAATATAAATGGAGGACTATAGGAATTTAAAGGAAATAAATACATCCGAGAACTGAATGACCCCAGATTTGGGACAGCAAACAGGGGACATGAATTGAAGGAGAAACTCTCAGGCATGAGGGCTGCAGGAGGCGGGAGTCCCCACAGACTCCCCTGATATGCCCCCTCGGGCAGGAAGACTGGAATCGGAGTGAGGAAGCCTCGATTTCGGAACCAGATCTGTCATTACCTGTGTGACCTTCAGAAAGACACTTGAGGCCATTGGTTCATGAGCCTCATTTGAGAAACGGAAACAATTACCAGGCCTGCCCAGTCATCTCTGTGGTCCTCTCCCGCTCTGAAATGCTTCGATGCCCTGGGTACTGGCACACACAATGTCACAAATGCCGGGGTTATGCTCACAATTAGGGACATGGGCCTGTCCCGGTCGGCGCACATGAAGAATCTGTCTGTACTTCGTGTCATTGAACAGACAGGCACGTTAGCATGTGAAAGCAGCCGCGGAGGTGGCGTCAGGAAGTAGGTGGGGGGCCGGTGTCAAGGCTTCTGACGTGTGGCCAGAACAAGGATTGAGAGGGACCACAGTGCGTCTGATCGAGACAGTGTGATGACCAGGGGAGTGGAAATCACGAGGACTAGGGGTTCTGGGGAAGGATGGGATTCAGGAGTGCTTGAGGGCAAAGACTCTGCCACCAAAGACTGGGAGACAAGAGGGAGGGGCTTTGGGGGGAGGGGGGAGTTGGTCGGGTGTGGTGACCTGCCGTGGAGAGGAAATAGGTCACACTAAAGAGCATCTGGAAGGCTTTTTCGTACCCGCTCTTCAGTCTGGCATGGGGAAGGTGAGCAAGAGACAGTACCTGGTTTGGGAGTCTGAGCAAGGCCAGGCCAGGGGGCTGAGAGAGAGAGGACTGGAGAGGGGAGGGAGCAGACGATACTGCTGAGTCATTAGAACTGTTTATGACCAAACAGATGGTACCGTGGTGTCCTATCGTTTAAATCCTACCTTCTATTTCAGTGTCCATCGCCTATTGTTATTAGTGTATTTTTTGGCATATTTATTATTTCTGGTGTTATTTCAGTTATTTTTCTTTGCTTTCTTTTTTGATAAGTAATTTGGAAACCACACAATAGAAAACCACTCATTTCTGTTGAGGAGATATTCATCCTTGGGGAATAATGAACGCTTTTCAAGGATTTCTCCATTATTTATCTGACAGATGTCTCAACAAGCGACATATCTAAATGAATGCAGAGATAACAAGTAGCTCAAACCTCCAAAGCTTTGGTTTGTACACAAAATAAGAAAAGCTGTTCATACCTGTGAATGACTTTGGGGGAAATCAGAAGTTTACCATTTACATGTTCCCACAAATGATAGGAAGCTCTACTCAGGGAAATCCATCCAGTACATTGCTTGCATCACGCTTTTTCCCCAGTTAGGCTTGGCTAGAGTTAGAACCCATTTTAGGCTTGGCTAAACCCCCGTTAGGCTTGGCTAGAGTCAGAACCCATTTTAGAAACAAAATAAAAGACATCACACAACGTTTTGCCCTAAGATAGCTGACCTGCTGGTGACACTGTACGCTCCTAAAAGTCACAGCTTCCGGTTATGAATATAGATGAACCCAGTGCGCACACACAGGTGCGTAACATACATCTGCGGAACTGCACCTACTATAGGGGGTCCCCAAAATGCACACACACACATTGAATAATTACAAGGCAGTGTTTGTTAAATACGTTTCATTTTCAAAAGTGAGCTATCCTCTATTAAAGTGTGTATACATTTTTGGGACACCTTGTATATATGTGTGTGTGCCATATATGTATCTCCACACATACTTTCTTCACATCAGTGTTAAAAACATATATTTTGCCTTTTATCTGAAACATCTTCGAATTCACAGCCATTATACTCAGCGTCCACCTTCGGGTGTGTGTGCAGACCTGCGGGGGAGGGCGCCACGCCCAGCTGCAGAGCCAGGAGCCAGGGCTGATACTGGAATGGGCGATGGCCCAGCTCGGCCGGGGTGCCTATGTAGCAGGACTCGGGCACTGCGAGATGGTCCCAGAGGGGCAGGCGCGCCCCTGACCTTGACAGAAGGAGCGGTGGCCACATTTCCTGGCAAAGCAGCAGAGGCCTCGCTTAGCAGCAGCGGGGAAAGCTCCCTGCTCATCGCAGGGGGATGATAAAAAGAATGGTGGGTGGCCTTCAGTTGTACTTTTAAGGGGCTTTCTGTAAAGGTTTCCTCTCAAATAAAAACCACCCGACCTGGGTTGTCTCCCTCACATCACACCAGGGGCTTCGCTTTTGAGTTAGACAATGTTTTCTCTTTCCTTTTCTGTAATTAAAAACGTTCAGTGGCAATATTTACTTTGTTTCAAAGAATTAGTAAGTAAGAAGGAAAGGTTTCCTGTGCTGGGATGACATGAAATTCTAACCTATTTAGATGCCACTTCCTTTTTTAGGCAAAAATAGGCATGTGGAGAATATAATGCAACACACATATTACATATACACTGAGTGGCCAGATTATTATGATCTCTGAACGCTTCCCCGTAGCTCAGTATCATGTAGCATCAAATAGTTTTCTTATTAAATGTAAACATTTATATGAAATATTAGTAATGATTTGACAAATTCAGAATCTATACTAGAGAGCATTAAAAATAGGCATTAAGCCCTAGCTGGCTTGGCCCAGCATTGGCCTTCAGACTGAAGGGTCCTGGGTTCGATTCCTAATCGGGGCACATGCCTAGGTTGTGGGCTCAGTCCCCAGTAGGGGGCATGCAGGAGGCAGCTGATCCATGATTCTCTCGCATCATTGATGTTTCTATCTCTCTCCCTCTCCCTTCCTTTTGGAAATCAATAAAAAATGTATTTTTTTAAATAGGCATCAAAACGTATGGAGAGATTCCGCTTGCCTCTCTGCCCGTTTCTTCCTCTTCATCCCCGTAATCTCAACCACATTTAGGCTCTGATTTTTTTTTTCAATTCTCACAAGTGGTGCCTGAGTACTGTTTTGATGTGAAAGAATAAAACATGTAAATTTGGTAAATTCCACAGCGCTCTCCCCTTAGAATGCCCTCGCTCCCTCCGTCAGTCTAACCCCTTCCCGCCCTGAGGAGGCCAGTCCTGTCCACCGTTAGGAGCCGAGGCGCCACAGCTGGTTTTGGGGGACAGAGAGGTTCTGCATTTGCTCCGTGCAGCATCTGAGACACGCTCCGTGTGATGGAAGAACTGAATTTTAAATGCTATCTCATTTGAGTGAACTTCAGCCTGCATTTATATGGTGCGTGTGACTAGCAGCTCCCGTGTTAACTGGCACAGGTGTCCGCCTGTCCCCAGGGCTCCTGCAACAGATCCAGCAGCTCCCCGCACCGAGGCTCACTCTCCCCTTTGCCAGCATCAGCCTTGTACAAACATGATCGCCTTTCCCTGCGAGGAACCCTTTAGCGATTCCCTTCACCATGAGAGCTTTCTGAAGTTATCTGTGTGATATGCAAAGGCTCATTGTGACCTGGTCTCTGCATACCTTCACCTCCTCCTATTCTTCACATTCATAGAACATGCCACGCTTTCTCCTGCCTCAGCGCCTTTTCACATCCTGGTCCCACCTTCTAGGTCTCTCTTCCCTCACCTCTTTGTCTAACAAAGTTCACCAAGGCTCAGGCAACCCCCTTAATCTTTTTTTGCACCAAACTATTTCTCCGGTAGCTCTAGGTGCTTTTTACCTCTGTATCTCCCCAAACGCAACCCAGAACACCAGTAGGTACTGCATTAATGCTGACTCCTTTCTCCCACTCTCTGGGATGATAGCATGGGCGGTGTCTGTTCTACTTGCTGCCAAGCTTTGTGCAGTGTCACTGGGGGAAGAGAAGAAATCCATGGGGAAGACATTTACTACAATGCAAATTTCACAGGGGCAAATATTAATCTCTCTAGTTCACAAATGCTGCAAACTCTCAGAGCAATGCTGGCACAGATTAGGAGCACAAGAAACATGTGTAGAAAGAATCGATTATCAATATTTTCATATTTTCCACAGACATCCATTTTGACCATTCTCAAGTACCCAAAGTCTGTCAATCAACTTCCAGTCTAAGATTATTTTTGTGTCTTTATAAAATAGAGAATCAAAAGCAACCACAAATCGCCAAACCTGCCAACTCTTTTGTAGCTGCTGCTTTCCCCAGGCAAAGAAAGTGACTGCATTAGGAGAAAAACACACAAATAGACACAAAACCCAAATATCAACTCACTGAGACGGAATCCCAAGCAAGACTTGCCTAGATCTACTTCCCCCACCTAGAACTTCATTCCTGCCCAAGCCCAGCAGACCACTCCTGTCACTGTTCACTGCGCTCCCATTCAAATATACTCAGCAAATATGAAGAGAGTGGCCAGAGAACATATACACATAACCCACAGACACAAACACAGACACCAGTGTGGTGATGGCCAGAGAGAAGGCGGGGCAGGGGCTGGGTGGAGGCGGGCAAAGGAGGGGGGTATGCGGAAATCTGTGATAGTGTCAACAAAAAAAATAAAGCAAACATTTTTAAAAAGTAAATATTTAAGTATATTCAGCAAATGTAATTAAAGCTCATGGTTTACTCATTGGTAAAGACTCAAATACCTTGCTTATCATTAAACCCAATGCCTTCCAATGCAGAAGTTCACTGCTATGTGAGCTGATCAGAGACAGATCCAATGGGCTCCATTAATATTAATTTGTGGTTAACTCTTGCTTAATCTAAACATCAGTTTCCTAGGTACAGGATTGTGTTCATATACACACCAATTTGTGTTAATTTTGGAAGTTAAATATCAGGGGGCATCATGTCAAAATCATTAATGAAACCTTAATAGAAAACATCTATTGTATTCTGTTCACAGTCACATCCTTTAATTGGGTAATGTTATTAAGTAAAAGAAAATCTATTAAGAATAACTTTGTCACATTACTAGCTTATTGCTCTTGATTTCATTACCCACTCTCCAGTGGATGTATAATCTCACTATTTTTTGTCCTATTTTGATTGAACAATCATTTATATGAGCAGGCATTTTATCTCTTTAAGGGAGATGTGGGTTTTATAAATGATTCAGTATTTTGGTCGACGATGTTCTTTAAGGTACAAACCAAATAGTTATGCGAAAACGAGTATTATTTATTCCAAGTTCTGTATCCATTTTGCCATTACTATCTAGTTTTGAAGTTTGAAGTACTTCCTAGTTGTTCATTTGTATTTTCCTCTCCTACTGAACATGGTTAAAAAAAGGAACTCCCTGATTAAGAAGGACTCTAGTTGGAAGTTTTTCATTTGTACATTCTTTACTCAGAATATTATTTTTAGTAAAATTTTCAGGGGGCAAAATAGTTTTACAACCTGATGACATCAATGCTTTTGTTTCAGTATTGGCTTTGCCCCCTGAAACTTTCTCATGGCGGTACACATGAGGAAAGCATGTTCTGTTTTATTCACTACCCATCTCCACTATAGGCTTTTCTTCAGAGATACACAAAGATTAGATAGACTTTCATGAACCCCTCTTAAAGCTCCCTTATTTTGTTTATGCTTGTCATTTCAAAAAGAAACAACAGGCATTTTAATTATAACATCAGAATACAGCCTAATTCGTTAGTGAAGATTAGCATCCTTTCTCAACACTCAATGCCCATTATTTCTTAATTATCTCAAATGTGGCTTGTGCCCAGAGCTTCCCATGAGGACCGATTCACACTTTCTTTATCATTGTTTTGCAGTTCATTCAGAGAGTCCGTGATGAATACAGGACTGTTTTTAGTTTCCCAGAGCTGTTCAGAAGGGGTAGGAATCATTATTTCATAACCACATGGTATTTGTGGGGCTTTCTTTTAACTTGCTCCTGGTACTTTGTGTTGAAACCCTTCAAAGAATTAGGAGAAATTCCTGCTACTTCTGTATTTCCACAGACGGACTTACTATCAACAACAACAACAGCAACAGCAAAATCCTTGTAAAATACAAAACTAGAGGAATCTGGGCTGTTCCATTTGATCCTAAGAGAGTGTAACAGGCAGGCCAAACTGGAGATTTACTGCATAATTTCTCTATTTATGGATCTAGTAGGGAAACGGCCTCCAAAATTCAACCCTCTTGCATGTGACTTTTAAGTTTGTATTTTTCCTTTGAAAAGTAAAATAAAAATTGGTTTTTAAAGGTAACATAGGCAGGAAATGAAGCAACATATAAAGCTGTAAGCACAAAAGTGAAAATCCCTTGGGGGACTAACTGTAACATTCTGGCCTGGTTCCGGGTGTCTGTCAATGCATTTACATCCATTCATCTAGTCATGTATCCAGCAAGCATTTCTTGTGTACTTACCATGATCGAGTCATTATTCCAGACCTAGAGGCGTTGTGGGGAAGCAGGAAACCTCTACTTTGTGGGGCAATTTTGGGAGGGAAATTATAAACCAATAAACACATGGTAAAAGTTCAGGTGAGCGTAAGTTCTGAGAGAGAAAGTACAGCAGGTGAGGGGATCAGGGCTGACTGGGGGAGGGTGTATCCCAGGGGGAGATCAGGGACCTCTCTGGGGAAGAGGTGGAAGCAGGGCCCTCCACTGAAGGAAAAGCTGGCATGAGACTAGAGGACAAACAGCTGAGGACCAGGCCAGTGTCCCAGGCAGGGATGTGCGTGGCAGGTCAGGCCAGTACAAGGGCCGTGAGGATGGACTGGAGGGACAGCGATGATCCTGGGTGAGCAGAAGGCAGGTGCCGCCTGCGCCAAGGCACAGGGAGCGTGGCTGCAGCCCGTGAAGGCTTGAGCAGGAAGGGATGTGACTCCTCCATGTTTTTAAAAGGGTCACTGGCTACTGCGAGGAGCACTCTCTCCGGGGCGCGTGGATGCGGGGAGACTCACACGGCCACACACGCTGAACATGCTGCCTGAAGGGATGGGGTGAATGCAGTTCTCCGCTGAGCGGAGCACAGGGACCCTTCAGTGTTGTCTGGGTCAGGCTAGGCTGGGCCAGGGTCTCTCAACAGAGGCACTTTTCACATTTGGGACCAAACAATTCTCTGTCGGGGCTGTCCTGTGCCCTGTGGGACATCTGGCAGCTCCCTGGCCTCTGCCCACTAGATGCCAGTGCACCCCCTTCCCATTTTGACAACCAAAAATGCCCCCGGCACGGGGAAATGTCTGCAGTGGGACACATCCCCCCCCATCAGAACTGGGGCAGGCGAGGCTGTGATGACAAACCCTCCGCATGTCAGCAGTTACCACATGCACTTACTCAAAATCTGCGCGAGGCCAAGGTCCTCAAGGGCGGCTTCCTGCAGCTGCTGATCCAGGTGGCAGGTGGCGGGCAGCACCGTCTGGCCTTCAGGTGACCATGGGAAGAAACAGGGAGTCAGATCCTTTGCTTCAGCCCCGTGACTCCCATCCCTCTGCTCTGCTCTCGTCTGTTGGCTACAACCCAAAGCACACCTTCCTTTGACTGCGGAGGGCGCCTGGGGATGTCAGGGAACATGTGGGTGTTTGGTGACCAATAAATGTCTTGGCTGCACTTTTGGGCGCCAAATGCCGCCCCCCTCCTCCCGTCTAGTGTGGTCCTGCAGTTCTAGGCTCCTGGAGTTGCTCTTAAACCTGAGGCTCCCAGAATCCACTCCTCATAAGGTCTTTCTTTCCATGTGGGGCATGTTTGATGTGGGCGTTAGTGGTGTACTGTCTTTGGTGGCTGCAGAGCTTTGTCAGCCTAATTCCTCCCCTTGGAGAACTGTGGGACCAAGGATTTTAAATGTTGAAAGATCGCAGGCTAAGTTTTAAGGCGAAATTTAAGAATTTTTTGGCAGTCTAACTCTCTCATAATCTAAAAAGGCTTCCTATCTTCCAGATCAGTGGTCGGCAAACTCATTAGTCAACAGAGCCACGGTTTGCCGACCACTGTTCCAGATTACTCCCATTCCCAGGTGCCGCAGCCTCCCCTACAATTCTTCCCAGGCGTTGGCCCTCAAAGGGGTTTCTCTGTCGATTAGAAGGTATGTAACGTGAGCCTCTCGGGAACAGGAAGTAGCAAGGTCATACCCATGAAGTTTTTTTATTTTCCTCGCTCGAGGTTATGTTCACTGATTTTAAAGAGAGAGGAAGGGAGAAAGGCAGGGAGGGACTAAAGGTGGGAGAGAGAGAGAGAGTAACATTGATGTGAGAGAGATACATTGATTGGTTGCCTCCCATACACACCCCAACTGGGGATCAAATCCAAAACCTTGTGGTGCCTGGGATGATGCTCTAACCAACTGAGCCACCTGGCCAGGGCTAAATTTTTAATACGTATATTTATCCGTGTTATTCCAAAAATAGTACAAGGTTTCTGAGGCAGGGAAAACATTATTACTTACAACAGCAACTGCTGGTTTGTTTGCCTCAATTTCCCCCCGATGGTGAAAGGCAGACAGAGGTCACCTTCCAGGCACCTGCTTTCCTCCGCGTGAGGAACACCAAGAATATGACGCCGAGGGTTACAGAGGAGGACCGGGAGAGCGGCCTCTGCTCCCTGCTATAACAGGTTTGCCTGGGAAGGAGGGAAAGGAGCTTGGGTCTTGCCTTCTAAACAGCGATTTCCAGGCTGTGCGCCGCAGGACTTGTAAAACATGGAATTCCTACTTAGCCAGGGGCACTGACCTCTGTTCCCTTAGAATCTAAGGCTTAGATTGTCAATAAAAAAAAATGAAAACAGCCAACACGACAACAGCCAGCTGGTGTGAATGAATCAAAATTACACCTGCTTTTATTTGCGGATCGGCACAAATACATTTTGGATGTGCTGAGGACGCCAGTGATTAGCTCAGGTGCCCTTCGAAGAAATGGGCTGAAAGTCGCTGCTGCTCCAGAACGGAGATGAGCAGCTGGAGGCCTGGGGGCGGGATGGGGAGCTCTCGGTTGCAGCCCTGCAGCACCCCCGTGGCCGTGCTCCCAGGCCCTTCCTTAGATGACATCCCTCCAGAGAGGCGCTCCCCAGTCCCTCCGTGGAGTCATCCTTTATTCACTTATCTCTCCACATCCAAGTCCGTTCCTTAACCCAGGTTTCCATCAAATGTGTCAAAAACGTTCACATGAAAATATTCACTTCCTGACAAGCTCCTTAACCTAATTTTAGTCCTGAAACTTTTCAATCTGCTGGTATGTTCTACTGAGTATTTTTCATATAAAGTCCATTTTTTTGGTAATTTACTGCAAATAATAATTTTTTTAATTTAAAGGACAATTGAGTTACAAATGTCAGAGCTACATTTATATTTTCCAAGAAATAATAGAAGAAAAAGTTTGTGGAATGACAGCTAAAACTGCTAAAGTCTTATTTTATTTCCAACGTATAATTATACCATGCTGGTGATATTAATGTACAAAATCTTAATAAATGTATGCTAGTTAAGATATTATTTACTATATTAATTTTGTGGTCATGGTTAAGTCAAATTAACAAAAGGTCCAATATCTCTAAATTTTTAGTTAGATAATCCCTTTCTATCACAGGGAAAGTTTGTATGTATGCTAATGTACATTGTCTGATTATTAAAATTATTCCATTGCTTTGGAATTGCTTCATATTCCACAGTAAAATTATTCCATTGCTTTGGAATTACTTCATATTCCACAGTAAAATCATTCCATTACTTTGGAATTGCTTCATATTCCAGTGACAAAACTTATTTTAAAAAATTCTGTATTTATCCCAAAAAATAGTAGGTATCACATCTGAAACATGATTGACAACCTCAGATTATATCTAAAAGAAAAAAGCTCTATTTCTCCATCATGTCATATTTAATAACATTTCCCCTCAATATGAATTCCTTGGTATGTGCTTTGACTTATTGCTGAACACACTCACACTTTCAAATGTTCAGTGTGTTGCTCCTATTTTAATTCTCTTTTGCTCATGCGTGCTTGCATTTCGGTGCTTGCATGCCCTGGCATTGTCCCTGGGGTGGCTGCATTCCTCTGGGCCGGGAGCTCACTGGCCCGTTCCCACACCAGCCTCATGCTGCCCTGGGAGGGGCATTCAGTGAGAGCGCGTGACACCCCACCGCCAAGCTCTCTCCCCAGTCACCCCAGGGGCACACGCTGCTGGTGCTGTCTGATCACCAGAGGGCAAACCTGAGGCTCTGGAACCGGCCCCGTGGCCACGTGGCCAGGAAGCTGTGAGGTCTGAGGTCCAAGGAGTGTCTTTGGAAGGGACGCCATGGGCTGAGGGTGGGCCCTTCCTCTGCTTCTCTGGACGCAGTGCCCACGAGGAGACGTGGCTGACGAGGGCCCACCTGGGTCTTCCCTGTGTGTCCCCGGAGAGAGAAGGACCAGCCTCCTGGGCCGAAGGATGCTGTTGGTGTGAGCGTTCTGAGAAACAGTGACATGGAGCTTCGGGCTGAAAGCATTCCCACACTGAGCATTTATATCGCATTTCTTCCCAGTTGTGAGTTCACCTTTTTAAAGTGACCGATGTGAAAGGCTCTATCACATACTATTTGTATGTATGTAATAGAAATTGAGGACTGAGAGTTGGCAGTTACATGCATGTTACATCACGGGGTTTCTTGCTAGTGCAGTGGTCGGCAAATCGCGGCTCGCGAGCCACATGCGGCTCTTTGGTCCTTTGAGTGTTCTAACGCCAATTCTTCAAAATAGACTCGCCCAGGCCGAAAACCGACTTCTGCGCGTGGGCCACGAAGTTTCAATCGCACTGTATGTGCGCCCGCATGTGGTATTTTGTGGAAGAGCCACACTCAAGGGGCCAAAGAGCCGCATGTGGCTCGCGAGCCGCGGTTTGCCGACCACTGCGCTAGTGCATGCTTGCTAATTTTTACTGAGATGGGATTTCAAATGGAAGATTTTCACCTTTCATTACATTCTCTGGGCTTCTTCCCTCTGTATTTTTATGTCCTCTGACAACCAGTGAGGGAGGGCTGACTTAGGTAAAAGAGTCTCCACATTCATTACACTCACTGAGCTTCCCGATGATCTGAACTCCCTAAGGTGAAATAAAAACTATGTTATTTTCAAAGCCGTTTTCATGTTTATAGTCAAGGAGATACTTCAAATTTTCAACCTTATGATGCTGAATAAGGTTACAGTTATGTACCTTGTCATTGCATTGTCAGGTTCTGGGTAGGAAAAGAGAAATATACTAGTTGTTTATCTATAGAAAGAATTTTAATATAGGGAATTGGTTGAAAAGGTATTGAGGGGACAGTAAAACCAGAAACACTGACATACCCCAGAGCTAACAACTGCAGGAACCCACCGCCTCCAGGATTGGGGGACAATGGGAAGAAGCTGAGAGTGTCCTAAGGTGGAAGCATGACGTAGGGGCCTATAGGGTGGGAAGCAGGCTTGTAAGAAACGCTTGCTGCCTGGCTGTTGTTGGCAGATCTCAAAGGAGGAGCCCTGCGAAGCTGGGGCTCAGACCTGTGAGAAGGGGGCACTCTGGCTGCTGCTGGTGCATCTGATGGTTTGGGATCAGGCTGGTCCTGAGAACCCCAGAGAAGTCAGGGACTGGGAACTAACTGATGCTTCTAGAACGAAAGACCACGGCCAGGATGATCCTGCCAAGTAGGATGCAACCAGGATGGGGCAGTCCCTTTTCCATCCTCTTACCTGACAGTCTCGGGCTGGTTCCCCGCTGGTGGAAATCTTAGCTTCAGCATCACGTGGCAGAACCAAAGTAAACAGCTTGTCAAAGGCATCTGGCCCGTCTTCCAGACGCCCGCGGGGTGCTGGTCAGTGTTGGTCTCTGATGTTGGCAGAT